>OZ022245.1:4390508-4580508 GCA_963978895.1 Erpobdella octoculata | reverse complement strand
AGGAGTGAGTTGAAGAGTGAGCGAGCGAGTGAGTGAGTGAGTGAGTGAGTGAGTGAGTGAGTGAGTGAGTGAGTGAGTGAGTGAGTGAGTGAGTGAGTGAGTGAGTGAGTGAGTGAGTGAGTGAGTGAGTGAGTGAGTGAGTGAGTGAGTGAGTGAGTGAGTGAGTGAGTGAGTGAGTGAGTGAGTGAGTGAGTGAGTGAGTGAGTGAGTGAGTGAGTGAGTGAGTGAGTGAGTGAGTGAGTGAGTGAGTGAGTGAGTGAGTGAGTGAGTGAGTGAGTGAGTGAGTGAGTGAGTGAGTGAGTGAGTGAGTGAGTGAGTGAGTGAGTGAGTGAGTGAGTGAGTGAGTGAGTGAGTGAGTGAGTGAGTGAGTGAGTGAGTGAGTGAGTGAGTGAGTGAGTGAGTGAGTGAGTGAGTGAGTGAGTGAGTGAGTGAGTGAGTGAGTGAGTGAGTGAGTGAGTGAGTGAGTGAGTGAGTGAGTGAGTGAGTGAGTGAGTGAGTGAGTGAGTGAGTGAGTGAGTGAGTGAGTGAGTGAGTGAGTGAGTGAGTGAGTGAGTGAGTGAGTGAGTGAATGAGAGTGAGCACCAACAGAAATTTTTATTTATTCAAGAATTGAACTGATGAATGAATAAAAATAAAAAGACCGTTGCCAACGTTAATCAATAAAAATAATTAATTCCAAAAGATAATTACACTATCATCATCATCATCTTCCATCATTATCATCATCGTTATCATTCAAGGACATTTAGCATCATTATCATCGCCCACCAGTGCGAGGCACATAAGTATATAATAAGTATATTACATACCATCATCGTCGTCGTCTTCATTATCACCGCATCTTTACACTCATCTCACTTACGTTAATTTTTTTCTCAATGATCGACTTAATTCTTTTATATATTCATTATATTCAATCACAATTAACTCTGGCGGCGGAAGAACATCAGAGCTCAATTTACTTGAATTTACCGTTTATACTACCAGTCGCTGATGATAATTAATAATAATTATATTTAAACTAGTGCCGTTGGGATCAAATATCATATAGGTAGATACCCATCATCATTACCATTATTGTCATTGCTGAGTGTAATATCATCATCATAATCATCATCATCATCATCATCACCATCCACATCATCATCATCATCATCATCATCATCATCATCATCATCATCATCATCATCATCATCATAATCATCATCATCATCATCATCATCATCATCATCATCATCATCATCATAATCATCATCATCATCATCACCATCCACATCATCATCATCATCACCACTTCACTTTCTTAAATTCATTTTCCCTCTGGAGACAAAACAACCACTTGTACATTGGAGATAGCAGCGCAGACACAGACATATTTCTTAATTGGCCAGATTTGGAACAAAAGTTTTTTTTCCCCAGAAAAATCCCCTTCAAGTGTTTGCACGTACTTTTTTTCTTATCCCGTTGTGCCACGGTTATCAAAGAAACAAAGATTTCCGAATTGCAGTTTAGACGTTTAAAAAGCATTTTGTAGCAAAAAATAGCTTAAGGCAAAGTTGAGGTAAGAGGTATTTTGTAATAGAAAAAAAAATGTACATAGTGGATTGAAAAAATCTTATTATAAAGTAAATATCACTATATATGATTTTTTATTCAATCGAATCTGATATGAAACTGTTTTACATCTCTTGTGGCATGACAGATAAATTTCAAATATAAAAAAAACAAAGAAACAGCAACAGATTTAATAAAAATAATTAATTTAAGTATTTTTTAATGTTTTCACATTAGACATTTTTAACAACTTGAGATATTTTTGTATGCTAATCTTGAAAAAAGCATTCATCAATTTAATTATTTTTCAGTCACAATAAATAAATAATCCTAATTAGTAATAAATATATTAAATTTTATGTAACATTTTTTTTACACAATCAGCTGTTTGAAGGCAGTGAATAAGTGAAGTCATTTTTTTAGGCATCCACACACAAGATTCAAATATATTTACAATTTACTATACTTTACAAATCTAACACAAACCACAAATATTGTAACTATTAATTTATCAAATTAAGATTATTCAAATAAATCAAACTGTACTTACTATTCTAAGTAATGCTTTTATAAGATCACACAAGAAATAATAATAATGATTACAATAATAACAGCTGAGGATAAGCCATTCAAACAAAACAAACAAATCCTTTTGTTATTATAAAAGTGTTGTTAATTTATTTTTAAAATATTCCATCTAAGCAAGAAATCGGCTAATAGCCTAAGTTTTTTTTAACTCGGAAAACCAAAAACCGGCAAACAATAAATAACACTTTTCACTAGCAGAATTAAAAACTTAAATTGAATTTCTATTCTAATCATCATCAGATCACTCGTGTTTCGCTCTTCATTCGTTGATGAGGATCGGTTTCTGCTTACCTAGCTACTTGGCTACCTGAACGAGAACGCCGACGAAAAAACTTAATAAAATTGTTAATTATTTTTAGTAAACTGTTATTAATTTAATTTATTTTAATATTTAATTGTACTTTTAGTTACTCAAAACCTTCTGTTTTGTCAAGACAGAAACGCAAAACATGACATGACATACCGACTACTATATATGAGACTATGACAGACAAAATAAGGCAAATTATTTCAAGTTTGTAACTTATTCATTCCACTAGTAAATCATTGTTCAGCTAAAACCTCAGCAACTTCACTGCTTGGGCTGCTTAAGGTGGCCAAGTTTTGCCGACCCGTCACTGACCCCACCGAACCAGTATACATTCCCCTAAGCAGGTGAGCTGATCTGGCCCGTAAAAAATAAATTGTAACATGAAGTTATTGTTATAATGACACAAACTTTTAATTTCATGTTTTCTAGGGGTACATTTGTCAGGTCTAACAGTTAGACTTTGTCCACGGGCACCAAAAACCATCGCTATGACACTGTCAGTCCCGCCGAGATGAACGAGGTCCGATACAACTTATTTTTGTGGTCCTCTAGAACCCTTGCTATTATTATCATTAGTAAATCAGAAGTGAAATTTGAAAACCACACTGTAGGTACTTATTTTTAAGGTCTGTTATAAATTAAAGGTAAGCGCTTGGTAGCGTTTTTCCAACTGTGGTGGGCCCGGGCCCTCAGACCAGCGCGCGGGAGGCCCAGGGCAAAATTCCCACTAGCCGCCTGTTTCAATGGACCTGGCCAGTGGTCACTGTATACTCACCTACTACCGCAGTACTACCTATAATAGGTATTAGGCATTATAAAGTCTATCTGTAAACTTGTGTGCTTACTTTACTTATTTTTTTTATTCCAGCATAATCTGCATAACGTAGGTCGCTTAAAAAATAATTACTTCAGTCAAGGGAGACGTGGGCGGACGCGATTGAAGCCTTTGAGTATTCTTCTTTTTAGTCAGCTAGACTCTGCCAGCCGGACAATACTTAATGTGGAGATCTAAAGTAAAAGTTCAACTCCGAAACTTGTGGAGCGTTTTTTCATAGAATCAAAAACGCTCAAGACTCAACAATAGCTAAGATATCGCATGGCAATTCGGCGTCACTGGATTGATATAATCAGTTAATTAGCATTAATTAAATGTTTTAAAATATTTTATATTGTAATCTGCTCTTTTTATTCCAATGTACTATTTGAACAATTGAAAAAAGAGAAGAAACAAGTCAGCTCAAAAACATCTTTCACTAGGGAAGGATCCAGGGGATGCAGTGGGGGTGCATTTTACCACCAGCCATTACAAAAAACCAATCGGTTTTGATTGCAATAATTTAGATTTTTCAAAATTCTCATCAGATATGGTAGTAAGAAGGAAGGGGAATACTAAATTATTTATAATTTATCTTTTTTGAAAATTAAAAGCATTTTCATAGAAAGATATTTGGTTGGAGAGACAAAGTTAAAAAAGATAGAGAAATGTGATATATGTATGAGATGCTGAAAAAGTTTAAGCTAGGCTGTGCACACAAAGAAGGGAAAGAGATGTTGAAAAAATTCTAGCATTGTAGACTGTTTACGGAGAGGAAAGAGAAATGCTAAAAAAAAATTAGAAGGCCAACAAAATGGGTTGGCCATGTAAAGAAAGGGAGGGGTACTAAAAAATTAAGAAACTTGACACAAGCCTGTTCACTCGGAGAGAAAGAAAGAGCGAGAGGAGGCTAGCAGAAGAGGCTGACCACATGGAGTTTATAATTTTACCAGTGAATAAGAAAGGCCCCAGCAGATTATAAAATTTCTATAACATAAATAAAACTTAATTTATATAGTTTTTTAGGTTTTCAGGCTTTGGCCCCATACTCTCGACTACATAGTCAAGTAACGCCAAAGAAAAAAGGATGTCACTAAAAATAGTAGCAAATGCTGAAACCAGTAATCATGTATTCTATCTATAGTGTTTCTATTTCTTCGTGGATATGGATATATACTGTTCAAATCAGACATAATTTTTAAGTTTCAACCACTAAATGGCACTCTATGGACTTCTTCCTTGACTGGTAATCAAACCATCATTTTACAAGCAACGATTTTTTTTGGGGGGGGGGGATACGGTACGATGACCAAATTAACACATAAATTGACAAAATCGTAAACAAAAACACATTGAGACAAAATTTTAACCAGCCAACTCCTTTACCATTGGCCTCTTACAGTAAAGCATATCTGGTGATGTAAGAGATTTTCACAATGAGATGGAACAATTTCTCGTATCAAATTTAAAAAGTAACAGAAGTAACTTTGGACATTCTAATCTTCAAGTTTAAAAGTGCAATAGCAGATTTGGGCCAAAATAATTAAAAAAAACGTAGCTCATTTTTTCAATAAGATCGTTGATGGGGATTTGAAGCTGGTTTGGATGAATTTGAATACCTGAAAATACAATTAGAATGATTAAATAGTGACCAAATTGAAAAGCTTTAACCTCATCATAATAATATTGTCATATAAATAAAACTAATATCACTTTTGCCATCACTGAAGGTAATAAATGAACACTGTGACAGTCATAAATCAGTGATATTGCACTTGCAAGATTGGGAAAGCACTTGTATGCAGCCTATAGAGTAAATCTACAAGTTATTTCATAATGTTTGGGTATATGATAATGATAACAAATAGTCCCACAACTAAAACAACGAAAAGGTTTACAAAAGTCTTTTCAACAGAAACTGTAAAATCGTAACCCAACAAGAAAATCAGAAAATATGAGGTTTTTTCACAAATCCCTTATATTTCAGGATTCACAAGCTTATTTTTTTTTGAAATGACATTCTTTTAAATTTATAAATGCAAGTATTTATATAATTACGTTTGATTTGTTATCGTTTCAAAACCTAAATAATTAATTTTTTTAATTAAAAACAAAATTTTTTTAGAAAATTTCCAAAATTTATTAGAATGCCTTGTCACGAGAAGCAAGCTTATATTTCAAATTTCAGCTCAATTGAATGAAGGTAAGTCAGTTAATTTTCACTTTCAATGTTTGCAAACATTCAAGCAAGCAAGTAAGCAAGCAACAATGGCCGTGAAGTTAATATAAGAGATTTAAAAACAGAAAAAGAAACCTACCTCATGAAGACAAATTATTCAGATGCAATAATTGACTTCTCAAATTGACTTGTAGGCAATCCATGCATTCACACAACAAATTTTCCAAAAAATCCTCTTCAATAATAGCAGCATTTTACAGACATCATTGGAACTGGTTAGGAACTGATTGTCATGAAAGAGATTCCAGTTGTTTGCAAAACAGATTTACTAAACTGATAAAACACTAATTAGTATAGAACATAGATTTACAATAAAGAGTTTTTTTATACAACTTTGAAAAAATTTACAAATAAACTGTCATACCTGAATCAACAAAACTTTTCATCTTTTTTCAATCAACTAAATTCAATCAAACTGAATTTCAATAGAATAACTGAATTTAATTTCTTCCAGCTTTAAATGCTTTCTAAATGCACAGAAATATGTGCTTTTGAGTCAGCAGTTTCTGTTTCGATAAGCTCCTCTAACGAGGACGCTTTAAATGTAACTGCAGCTTTGTTCGAAGAGTTATATCCTCTTGATTTATTTTGCTTAGACATGATTTAATTTAAATTTTATAATATAAAATAAAATGATAGATAAGTGTATAAGTCTTGTAGTGTTAACTCTTTTGAAACTGCACTAAAAATGAATCTGAAATGATGAACACCAGATCACGGACGTAAATTCAGCATTTTCCAAGGGGGAGAAAAAAATGTCACCGCCATTATATAGCTTACTGGCAGGGTTACCCCGCGTTATCCAGCTTTTCTTTGCTTAGTTATTTTTCTTTTTTTGCCAATGAAATGTAAAATAAAAACCCTTTTTCAAAATTTTCTAATCAATGAGTACTACCACTTCCACACTAAATGTTGTAGCTGTCGATCGATTCCAATCAATAATTGCATATCAGTAGATATATTCAAAACAAATGACCTTGAGCTGGATAAGGCAAGTTTTTTCTACAGAACCCATGTTTGGATAATGCCAACTCCATTCACTGATTTTAGAATTAATTTTCTTTGACTCTTTCTGAAATAGCACTTAGAAAGATACATTTGATGCTAAAAATTGAGAAATAAAACAATTCCTAATAGGATTTAATAAAATTAATTTAAATACAAATTGTTCATTTGTTAATTACCATGACATTGGTGTATATAACTTGTTTAGTAAGTGAACCTAACAACTATTTTTGTCATTAAAAAACATGACTATGAAAAATGAAGGAAAATTATTATTAATTAATAAATATGTATTAATTAAGATACCACAAATAAATCTCATGTGAACATTAAAACTTCTCTAGGTGACTTCCAAACATGTTGTATGGGAAATAAAAAAAAAGCATAAAGTAATATTATGTTTTAGTGTCTTTGTTGGAATTGAACCATATGGAATGAACGAATAAAAAAATTAAAAGCGAATTATCACCTTTTTGAAAGGTAGTGAAATTTTTCAAAAACAAGTCTATGCTGGTTTTTTATAAGAAAAATGTATTTCCAAACTATTTTTATTTCAGTTATTTAGCTTATGGCGTAATTGACACCAAATGACTTTTGACGAAAACTATAGCTGCGTGTAAATTCCGTCAAATACTTTTCCTTTCATATTTTCTATCAGCGTTGCCATTCAAAATTATTTAAATAAATTACTTTTATTGTAAATCTGTAGGGTGTTCTAATGAGTTTAAAAAACGAACACATCTCAATTAAATGCTACTTGACTTTTTGAAATTATTTTTAACTGCATAAGTCATATTACTTAATTTAGTTAAAATCTAAAAATTTTTGTATTTTTGTTAGTTTGCTAAAGATTAGCTTGTAAAAAAACCTGAGATTTTTATAACTGATTCTTAGCACGCGCTGGATTTTAAACATCATATGTGTGCCAAAAATGAAAATTTTTAAATTTAAACTTTTAATATTTAACATAACTTCTTAAAAAAAATAAAGTTAGTTTTGTAAACCCCGTTACTTAATTAGTAAGCCAACCCGAATAATCCGCATGGACGTGGTCCGTGTTAACGCTTGTTACTGCGTCGGTGTGGGTGCGTGATTAAACGTCAAACGGAGCGGTCGAGGTTGAACCTTTCAGGGGTTGAGTTGATGTTGTTTCTTGTAAAAAATTAAAAAAAGTTTTGCCATTCAGAGTTTTTCTGTAGGTTTGTGGTTTAAAAATATAAAATAGTTTTTCCACAAACCTTGAAAATCTATTAAATCTTATCGTGACGCGAAATTGTGACGCCAGTCAAGCCTCGCTAATAGTTGTAGATCCGGGCCGTTTCCGATTGTTTTTCTTTTCCTTACTAAGCGTCAAATTGGAATTAATAAGTTCGGGAAAATATTTCATGGTAATTAAATCGGCTTTTGCTAGGCTCATGTTTATCAATTTTTAAAATTTTAAGCGGACACTTTGACTGAACCTTCGTTCGGGACTCGCTCGGAGGTACCGCGGACCGGTCCACGCGTGGGGTTAGGAAGGTCCTTGTGAATTGATAATGTTTACAAGCGGTTTTCACTTATTATCCTTAGATTCGAGACTTTGTTTGCAGCAGATTTTAAGTTTGTTTGCTCGTTGGAAAGTTTTGACGCCGTCAGAGACGTTGGGCGTAGTACTGGAGATCTGCACTTTTTATAGATTCCAAGCTTCGATGGATTTGCTAAATTATCGTATAATCACTTAAAAAAAAACATCACATTTTTTTCCTGCAGATTTTTACAACGAAAAAGCATGGCTTTAAATTTGAAAACCAGAAATGTTTCCAGGTGAGAGTAAAATTTGATATTAAATCTATTTGATGGAGTTTTAACATACAGTATTGAATTTCTGACGTTTCCTCAAGTCCACATATTTAAAATTGAAAAAAAAATCCCTAAATTAGAGATACGGATGACTTCCACCTGGTTGCTGCAGGTGTACGCCCCGTATATCGAGAGCTAGGGTATGTCCTAATTTTTGTCGATAGCCCGTGTCGTCCTTAATTAGCTATAAAATTGTTCTATTTATTCGAACATGTCGAAGATGATAACTACACAGCTCCATAGGAGATGCTTTATAGCTGTTCACATTTTAAATATGCTGACATATTTAAGTACGACATTGTTATATGAACCAGTGCCTGTTTTTATCGTTGAGCTTTTTTTTTTAAGACTGTCACTTAGTTGAATGTCTTATTTTAAAAAATAGTATGATCTGTATTCTGGCTTGTCTCTAATGAAAATATTGTTCTGAAAGTCAACTATTCTACATTTTCAGTATCTTGCCACCGGATCAGTCGCCTATCGTAGCAGTTGACCTGACCGGAGACGATGATGACACGCCGGTGGATCTCAGCTGCCGACGTGAGCCCGACAAAGAAGAAGACACAGACAACCCATGTGAAAACATTACTACACAGGAGGAGCTGAACAAATACATAAAAACTTTACAGGCGGAGTTACGAAACGAAGAAGCGAACCTCATCCTGCTGCAGAAACTGAGACTCAGTCAACAAAAGGATCAGAAATTGAACGGCAGCGTTCAAGGTCAACACCCGAGTCAATATCCTGCTGCTGTCGAACAGGCACTGGGCAAGCATCAGTCAACAAAGATACAGAACGGAGCCGTCTCAAATAAAAAAGGAGCTCTTAATCAGTCTCAACATCAGCAGAAATACGGGGCCTTGGCAAACACCAAAACTGGCAATGTATCTCAGCATTCCTCGCACGCTTCCAGTCGGACTACCTCCAGCAGTGTCGTCACTTCTGCTACGAGGTACCACCAGCAGTCATCAGCCTATCAGGTCAACGGAGGAGGCACGCCCCAACAAAGTGCTCAACTACAGCTGCAAGAACAGCAAAGGAAGCTGATTCAGCAGGAACAGCAAGCTGCTATAGCCTTGTTTGAGCAAAATGCAGCGAGGAGATTGGCTGCTGCTAAGCTGATGGTTCAAAAAAATCTCGAGCGAGAGCTACTTCAGACGCCTGGTCCTCGCTCGAATCCCTATGACACGTCTTTTGTTCCTAACCCAACCTGCTTGCAATTTCTGTCTCTTCTTGGATTAGAGCAGGCAGTCGAGCGGCTCATATCGACCGAGACGGCGAGCAAGACAGACTCGAGTGATACATCTGAAATTCAAGAACCTCAAAAACCAACTCTAGTTTCAGGAGCGCCACGTTGCTGTTGCAAATGTTCAACAGATTTCACTCCAAAATGGACAGAAAAAGTGGACAGGTCGAAGGCTAAAACGTTCTGGTGCGAAGCCTGCTTTCGATCCGAGAAAAAGCGACTGGCCCTGAAGCACCAAGAAGAGAGACTGAACAGTGCCTTCACAAAGGCAGCTCAACAAGACCAAGAGGTTGAGAAAACGATAGCAGCAGAGCTCAAGCAGACGAAGCAGCAGATTGATGCCATGATCTTGCCGGTATCCTCGTCGTCGTCGTCGACAACTTCTTTCAGGACTGCCCCAGCAAGGAATTCACCAGTCCCGGGGCCGTCGCCACAGGGGGCGTCTTCATCTTCCAGACAGTCCTCCTCCAACCACCACACAAATTCTTCACCGGCATCAGCGGCTGCTGCCCAGCAGTTTCTGCAGCAGAAGCAACAAATCCTGCAGAAGCAACTCCAACAGAAACCAGCCAGGCAACAACAGAGCGTTTCTAAAAGTCTTCTGTCGTCTGTTTTCCAGCAGCCTCCTCTGGATCTTGAAAGGCTGATGATGTACAACGAGAAAATGGACATGTTTAAACAGATGGCTAACAGGTCAGACCAGTCATCATCGTTGTTGTCATCCACACCTAAAGATAGGACATCCGTCAGGCAGAATGTTCGACACACACCTTACGGCAGGCCTTGAGCTTTTCTCTTTTGATTTTTTCTTTTTACTTATTTCTTTCTCTCCCCCTCCCCTTCTCTCTTTTCTCTCTCTCTCTCTCTTTCTTTCTCTCTCTCTCTCTCTCTCTCTCTCTCTCTTGCTCTTGCTCTTTCTCTCTCAGTCTTTCTGCCACACACACACACACACAAACACAAATTTTATTTCAAAAGCCAAGTTTTCCGAATATTTAACCATCTCACTCTTGTCTTCTGTAAAATGTACATATACGAGACATTCAGTTGAAACGATACACATTTCTCCATGTTTTTTTTTCATTTCTTGTCGCGATTTGTTTGTTTCACGAGCGGAGCGTACGTGTGAACGTCGGAACGTACGTGAATTAACAAAACTTCTGCCATCCACATCAGCACAGTTTGCAGTCATCGAGAGTAGAAGAGGACCAGTGCCTTTCGGATTAGAATATTCATAAGCTAGGGACAGCTCGTGGCGAACACGAACAGTGAAGAATGGTTATTTTTCTTGCGATTTGTTGTTGAATTTATTGACAGCCGGCAAACTAGGGGCGTCGTTGCGTCTGGTGATATTTCTGTCTTTTAAATTAAATCCTCGTTTAAAGAATTATGATGACAGAATTTTTAGCACATGAATAACAAACAAGATTAATAATTCATCGTTTTCTTGCTTGTTGTTTTCTAGTGATTTCTAGTTGATGATATATGATCTTATGAGTGAGGTTATAAGGACGTACGTGATCATAGAGTCGTTTGACCAGTGGTCATCTTTATTAAGGGGGCATTAAAGTAATTGAAATTTGATCAAACGTGATGAACAGTTATAAATTGCTTGAGTTTAGGGCTTTCAAACAGGCTTGGTCGAGTGTGAAATCGGACTGGGCCGAGATTTTTGTGCCAAGTATACGGATTTTAGGCTTACAAGAAAGGACCGGGCCTTGAAAAATCGGCCCCTGCAATACTGTAATACTGTAATAATTACTGCAATACTGTAATTTAGTGCCAATGTATGAAAGGTACATCTGTCAAACATTGTGAGGCAGTCATGGTTTCATCATGTTTACCACCATCTTCCATATTTTAATCTTGGGCTCATGTAATGTATATGTATACAAGATATATAGATAGCTGTGTTATCAGAAATCATTTGGTAAGCTCCGTCTTGTTGTTCAATCAGTTTATTTATAATTTTAACAAGACTGCAAGATGGGCATTAATTTTTTGAAGCCATGCTAGAGTAGAATTGTAAATTTTATATGTTTTCTGTCACTGTGAATAGTGAGATGATGAGCTAATGATGGAATTTCTTCCACAGGCTGTTGGATATGCAAAAGCATGTCAATATTTGTAGAGGTTTTCTATAATTATACAGATTTTATTGATCTGTATATGATAACATAACTTGAGCCGATTAGTTACATTAAACATCAAATCGGCTGAGGTGATTGTGCAGGTGCGGGAAGAAATTTTGACCACATTTTTAGGTGGCCACCTGCTGCAAAAATTAATTTTTCAAATGTGTTGTGGGGCATACCATAGTTGACAGGTGTGAGCAGAGCCAGTTACCATTTCTATTTTGTATTCTGAAATGCTCAAGATAACTACCTAATTAAGGATTCAACTGTATGTACATACCTATTAAAATTTAAGAATGCAACTGTATGTACATACCTATTAACTATTAACATTTAAGAATGCAACTGTATGTACGTACCTATTAAAATTTAATATCTCAAACGAAATACTTTAATGCTTTATTATTGACAATTACTTTAAAGATATATTTCTGTAGTAGGTGAAATAGCAGATGACCATTTGCGAGTTGTCTGAACAATTTTTTTATTATTATATCAACTCGAGCACAAAATAATTTAAAACAAAGAGAAAAACACGCAAACCAGTAAATTGGGACGTAGCGTGACCGCCCCGGAGTCGAAACACCGCGATTGAAAGCGTAAAGTTCCAGGATGCGAACAGAAAAAAAAAACCATCGAATAATAGAGAAAGTCCATCTCATCTACAACTCATGTAATGAACTGATATGGTGGCAAAAAATTTGCCCACACGTATAAGACACTAAGGTTAAACAACATAGTGGCCTGTTTACTGATAGCAACAACGTCTCTCTGTTTGTATTTGAACGGGTAAAATTACAACGTTTTTGTAGCAGATGTGCTGGCTTTGAACGTGATTGAGATTACATAAAAAGCATTTCTGCTGGTATGAAAATAATCGTCTGCTCGACTACGATTCAGCTGCAGCCTACGGTGACGAAATAAAACAAATAATCAAAATCGATGACTTAAAAAAACTATCCAGCAATGATAATATTATTTAAAAAAATCGTATAATCATGATCGCAGGAATAGAAACACATGACCAAAGATTACTAAAAATGATCGAACCAAAGACATAAATAATCCATCTCCTGTTGTGTTTAAAAAATAATATATACGTATATAAAAAAAGAACTCAGTAACACAGTAAAATAAATCCAAGTGTGACGGACGAATTGAAACGACCAGGAAATGACAAACAGCAAGATTAAACTGGACGATAGAGCAACAACTGACCGCAAAAATTTCAACAAAAAAAGAAAAATTTTGCAACCACTTAAGGCGGTTGCCGATTGCTTGGACATTTATCAAGTCTTCCAGTTTTTTGTGAACGTGGCATGGTCAAGATAACAAAGTGAAAAGGGCAGAAAATAAATATTCCAACGAAAAGTTTTCAATTCAAGAAGACCGTCTAATTAATTATTTCTTTCACTATTGTTACAAGTGGATTTACTGATTTGAAGTCAAAATCCATGCATGATTACTGTCAGTGGTTAATCATCTTGGTGAATAATAAATTTTTTAAATATTATTATTATACGGTTTTTGGAAATTATCACAATGCATTAAAGAATGTATTTCATTTGCTAATTGAAATTTTGGGCATTGATATAAAATTTGATTTAGAGAGCACACAAGACCAATATATATATATATATATATATATATATGTGTGTGTGTGTGTGTGTGTGTGTGTGTGTGTGTGTGTGTGTGTGTGTGTGTGTGTGTGTGTGTGACCTGCATAGATGAAATGATATTCACAAAAGTTATCCACAGCATGATAGTTCCTCATTGGATGCACACATAAAAAGTTAAAGATTTTCTAACATGTAGATGAAAAATAATAAAAGATTACTCGATAAAATGTTGATCAATAAAGAAATATGAAGAGAAACTAGTTTAATTATTGTAAAAAAAATTATTTACAATGATATAAAAAGAAACTAGTTAAGATGATATAAAGAGATACAGAACAAAAATATGAAGTAACAGACAACAAATATATCAACACGTCATCTGACCACAGTATTGAAGTCTCCAGCTTTAAAATAAATTTTAAATAAGTGAATGAATCACATTTATGTAATTTCAATCTTTAAGAATTATTAAAAAATGTTTCGTTTTTTGCAAAAATTTAAAAAAAATCTTTAAAAGTTCTAAAATTGAGAAAAATATTGAAACAAATAAGAAAGGGAGCAGATGAAAACAATCTGTCTATTAAAATTACAATATCTCATAATATTCTGTATTTTAATGTATGATATCTTGTATTGAGTTGTATCTTAGTATATGATATCTTGTATTGAGTTGTATCTTAGTATATGATATCTTGTATTGAGTTGTATCTTAGTATATGATATCTTGTATTGAGCTGTATCTTAGTATGTAGGATATCTTGTATTGAGTTGTATCTTAGTATGTGATATCTTGTTTTGAGTTATCTTAATCTATGATATCTTAAAATAAGTTCAATTCATTTAGTAATGTGAAGGAGAGACAGTAACAGTCTGTAAATGTCGATACAGATACAGCAAAAGCGATATCATCTCTAAAGAGAAACAAAGTTAAATAGAGCACAGTAAATTCGATGAAAAAAGACGAAGATGCAAAATTAAATAAGTTAAACACAGCTGAAAAGACTCGTTTTGCTCATAATCATTTACTCTTAAGCATATATTTATATTAGCAATAATAATATCAACCAATCCAAAATCTATCTTTATATAAACATTATGTTAATTATTATAATTACCATAGAATTACATCACCTTACATGCTATTATGAATATTCATACGACATACATTTAGTAGTAAGTATCTTATTTAATATTTATCAATCCATCTCAAGTATCTTCCTGAATAGAAATTCAATGGAATCATATATGGATAATTTGTAAGATCCTCTGAGAAGCATTCTGTACTCATCATTTCATCATCACCGTCATCGGATGGCGCATGACTGTTTCACTCCAATCTCCACGACGTGTATCCAGCGGCAAATTAATCTTCACTCCCAGCCCCCTGTCAGCTTGTGGAAGAGGTCCTGGTTGAGGGTCTGATTCCCATCGGCAGACCTCATGGATAGGAATATGTAACCTCCGATGAACTCGTGGACTACCTTGCAGTCGGCAGTCAGACACTGGAAAGCCAGACTTTCCTCTTCAAGTACAACCTATTTGAGAAAAAAATACCATGGTGAAAATTAAAATTTAAAGGTCTTGGATGAGGTTTATGAACTTATAAAGCTTTATATATCAAATTATCTGTTATTTTGTTATTTTGTTCTCATAATATACCTTCTTCTCACCATATCTATCTGTTTGCCTTTTCCCTAGTTTTCCCAGCAAAAATGGTATTTACAGAATGTTTGTTTGCTTTGCTGAAGGGTTATAAGGTGGAATTGAAGAAAAACTTTGTAACAGCTAATTATCTGTAATTAGCTTCAAGTTGGATCATTTCAAAATTAAGTACTTACTTAATGAGTTATTTTTTTAACAGTTTCCGATTTTTCAGTCGACAATTTTCGTACAAATAAAACTTTGCAACAACCACGGCTACTGTTGGACGATTCTGGAAAGCATGGCATTTAGGCATTGCATAATGAAATCTCATAATTGCAAAGGTAGTTGAAAAACTAATGGAACCATTCAGTGGACTGAACGTTAAGTAGTTTTAGGGATTTCGTTAACATTGAAATTCTATTTATAGGTTTAAACATGAAAGAGGAATGGATGTATAAATGTATATTTTATCGCATATGTCTTCATGTCTGTTAGGAATAGTTTTATTTAAGTTTTGACTTTAATTTCAATTTCAATTAACAGAAATTACCCCTAATTCTGTTTTAATTTCTATTTTTGAGCCCATTTCAATTTCAGTTGTAATTGTATTTCAGTTTTTCAAAAAGTTTCAGTTTCAACAAAGTTTGATTAAAATTTCATTTAAATTAGTGAAGTAGTGTGCTTTATTAATAGAACATCATTGTGGTTTTAGTTTATTATATCTTATATTTAGTTCCGAAACAGTTGCAGCTATCAACAGCTATTCTTAAAGTTAGTTTTCATCTTAACTTTTGCGGTTCTAAAATATTGTGTGTTGCATCAACTGAATGTTAATTCTAAGCGATATTTATCTCAACCTTAAATTCATTACAAATTTTAATGTCCATATTTTGGTTTTAATATATTTCTTTTAATAGGGCTCCAATGATGGCTACATAACTCATTTATATTATCAGTATTATTATTATTAAGTTATTTAGGTGCTCTGTAAAAAATAATTTTCTCAGAGCAGGGAGAAAACAGCGCCGATGGTAATAGATGGTTTTGACCACTTTTGCTACCTATTTGCTGAAAGTTAGTGAAGAATCTATTCTATAGTGACCCAGAGATTGTGAACCCTGTCAATAAGACGACAGGTGTTTCCAGCTACGTTGATTTCTTTGAAGGAGCTGTGCATCGGACGTCCTGGTGATCCTTGAAGGATGACTTCTGCTTTGGAAGCATTCAGTTTCAATCTGATGAGTTTCAACCATTCCATTATCACGGAGACATAACAGTCAACCGTCATGACTACAAAAAAGAATAGGACCGGCTGTCACTGGCAACATCAACTTCCCTCACACATGTGTGCTACTTTTACTAACTAAACAACACACCATCCCAAAAAAGATGTCTAATGGCCTTGACATTAGAATTATAGTACATGAAACTTGGCTTAACTATGGCAGGTTCGATAAATTCATCTCCTACAATTAACCAGATATATTTAAAGAAGAAAAATCGTATTAAGCTATTTCAAAGCATAGGATATTCATATGGCTGACAATCCACCAAAAAATATTGCAAATACTCAAGAATGATCAGATCCTGAACTAGAAGTCACCGGCAACACCCCCTTTTTCCTGTGCATGCGCCCTGACTGATATTTATACGCATTGTGTATCATTTTAAGTTCCGAGCATATTAGTACGTAATACCTGAACTTGTTTGATTTCCCAGTTGACGCTCCAGGACTTCATGTTTTGATAACTCCACGTTTTCAGGGGATCTCCTCGCGAAAGATCCATTCGTATCAGACGAGATGGAGTTATCGCCAGCAGTTCCTAAAAATTTTATTGAAATTCATTATAATTATTGTATAATTTGGTCATATACAACTGTTGAATATCTGTCTTTTTATGAGCTCGTACGTCCTGCATGTACATGTACACTTACTTATACACGGATCGATCTTAAGGGACGTGTGAACGGAGTGTTTAAAATATTAAATTTCACATCAGATGTTCAGCAAATATGTGGATGAGATTTGAAATAACTTCTTTAATAATACTGATGATGATGATGATGATGATGATGATGATGATGATGATGATGATGATGACAATGATGGTGACAATGATGATGATGACATCTTTTAAGCACTACCAGTCTTCAACTTGTTGAATTGTGAAGTTTTTACAACGTGCCTAGTTCTAAAAAAAGATATCTCTAATCAGAGCAAGCAGCTCAAAGCCGAACATTCAGAAGAAATAACTTTCTCAAAGTCTCCAAATGTGCTATTTTTAGCATGAGAAGTAAGCTAATAAACAAAAGATAAAAAGAAATATGCTCGCATACCAGGAATGCAGAGTAGAGGTGAATATAGATGAAAAGGAGATGGCGATTTAAAAATAAATTAAATTTAAATAAAAATAATATTAACAAGAATAGTAAAAATAATAGAAATAAGAATTTTGTCTTTCCCAACCTCTTTCTTGCTACCCTTGAGTTTAATGATAAAATACGTGTGTCCGAACTCTGGCAAGGACTGCCAGATCTTGATGAAGTTCAGTTTGGCATCGACGAGGTTCAAGTGGCAGACATTTGACTGAGTGTCTATTATCCTATGCAGCAGCTGTAAATTATATCATCATATTTTTATTCAATCTTCACAAATTTATAGATTAAATTTTGTTTCATAAACAAATGAATAATCATATTTTCATTCAATCTATCATCACATTTTTATTCAATCTTCACGAATTTATTGATTGACTTTTGTTTTATAAATACTTATTGTGTTATTAATTACGAATCTACGTTGACGTTTTGCTGAATAAATCCAGGGAGTACAAGACCGATTAATGTAAAAAAACAATAAATAAGTTATTTAAAATTACTCCTCATTAAATAATCAGAATATTCATAAATTAATATTATTGCTAATCAGCATATTTGAAAATAAATTTGACATAATTGCTAATTAGATAATCAAATACCTGCTGGTGACCCTTGATCTTGTTTAAAAATCTCGGAGCGACACTTGACTCGAGTTCGAACTGCGAACCCTTTAAAATTTCTTTGACCTTATTGGAGGCCGAAGGTGAAGCTAGAGGTTGGTGCATCTTGAGGAACGAGAGAATGGATTTGACCTCTGCCCCGTAGCTGCTGTCTGCCATCGTGTGACCTTTTGAGGCCAGTTTGAACGCGGCCATCCATTCGGCATAGACGCTGTCCTGAGGATCAATGTACAATGTGGATTATAAAATATGATTGAATAAATAATCTTTGAATGTGGATTATAAAATATGATTATTATAAATAAACGTTGAATAATATAATAGATGTCATATTTATGACGTGGAGAGCATTGGATTGTTATTATAACTAAATATTTGCTTACAGACGTAATGATTTCGTGAATTCAAGTTTAAAGATATTTAAAGTTTAAAGTCAGCAACAGCAGGCTAATTATTATTATATTCGTACAATCTAGCACAACACTGACCGGGAATGAGAACATCAAAATGGAGCACTTCAAGTACACGTATTTACAATTATTGATGTATATAACTGAACAACAACATCATCACTATCATCCTCCTCTTCGTCATCATCATCATCATCATTACCATCATTTTCATCACCATCACCATCATAATCATCGACCAATCAATAACCATCACCAGCACTGCATACAAATATTGGAAAAAATGAGACAAAGTACAAACGGAATCGGGCCTGATCCAATACTCTGTAGCTCCATCTTCGGATGGAACGAGTAATTTTATTATGAATTTCTGTACGGAGACGTTCACATCTGCTACCACTTCACAACCTGGATAAACGTAAACCATTTCTCATACCATTTCAAGTTGAACCAAAAAATAACAGTGGCATGGAATGAATTAAGGATTATGATTATTGAAAGAGAAACAACCAACTCAAAACTTACTGCTATCACCATTGCCACTACCACTAACCATCCTAACCTCAACTACCTCGACCACAGCCACCCCCTCCCACCATTATAAAACGCTTTCAATAATGACCTCTTAGGTCGATGGCGTATTGAGGCTGCTGATTGCTGGCCGATTTGAAGACGGAGAGTGTGGTTTCCTTGAATGTAAACAAGCATTTCTTCGATGATTTGAATGCAAACTTTTTGGGCCTGAAGAAAAATAATGTATTATATGGTTGATGCCATGATGATGGTGCTGATGACGACGACGATGATGATAACACAGATTAGATACCAAGAGATCTTGGGATATCAAAGATAACACATTGAAATAACGTTTCAATTGAAAGATATTGAAAGATCGACAGCACGTAGAACAAAACCTTCTCATCTGGTGATTACACGTTCACTGATAAGACAACAGACTTACTTGTAAAACCTCATCACAGACTTGAGTTCAGGTGTCTGAGTCAGGTCACTGGGCTTGTTATTCAAAGAGACGCCCTCCAAGGTCGTTTGTAGGTCGGTCAAGGCCGCGTCGATTTCATCGTCGGTCTGATTGGCTTGCGTATCTAGGTCAGGTTGAGGCAGCAAACTCTGCTGCTGTATTTGGAGCTAAATTGAAGATGAAAACATTAATGAAAACATTATTAAATGCTTAGAATAACTCATTTATTTTTGCAATAAATCACGAAAAAATAGAGCAAGATTGTGTACCTGTAGGGCAGCAAACATTATCATCTCTTCCTCTGTACAATCAATTTCTTCCGAGATGATGGACCACCTGGCTTGCTCGTATATCTGATTGATCCTCACCATGTCGTACTGTTTCATTAAAAAAATTATATTAATACATGCACATAAATTATGTAAATATATCAAATATTTTTAAATTTTATTAAATATTTTTTTCACAAAATAAGATCAGAGGTCACTAACTTTGGGATTAAGGTCATAGAATGCATAGAATTTGTACTTCAGCAAGATTATGTCATCTTCTTTTATGCCCTGCTCGTACAGAGAACGGGAGGAGTCTAGCCAGCTGAATGGGGCGGAGTTAAGAAAAACATAAATTTAAATAATTAATTATTGCATGACTCCACATATACATTCACTGTAAATAAATTCAAATTTTGAGTAAAATTATTTTTTTGCACTTATAAAATGAGTATTTTAAATATCATATGTTATTATTGCTACATAAATATTATAAAAGTATTAAATACATATTACACAAGTATTAATATTAATGTATTACTCAAATAATAATACACAAATAATAAACAAAAATTGTAAAAATATTTGTTGAACCATATGTAAATATTGTAAGACTATTTAAGCAATGCAGATCTATATTGATGAGTTTTTATTTCAAATGCAGACAGTAAGCAATGGAATTGAATAGCAAAAAGACAGAGACGGACAGACAGATGCACAGGGACAGACAGACAGATGCACAGGGACGAGGAGAAGGTACCGAGTGAGTCGGTTGCGGTTCATTGTTATTCCAATCACAGATGATATCTGATTGCAGGAATTGTGCATGCAATTAGACTGCTGGTCAAACAATGAAATCTAAATTATAAAACACTTCGTCGTAGAAGAGAGAGAGAGAGAGAGAGATCTGACCATAGCGAAGGCCTTTATCCAAACGAGATGATCAGATTCCATGCAAGAAAATAATATTTACAAACGACTTATATGATTTTAATTATGCAGCACACTCTCATTAATTATAATTCCATCCTCTCCTGAACATAAAATTTCTTTTAGAATTTTACTTTCGGAAAAATTGTGCTGGCTCTTTTATATGCCCTATTTTTCCCGCTCTGAACCAACAATAAACATTTGAAATCATTTGTATGCTGGAATGAGCAGAAGAAATTCTATTCGGACATGGAAATGCCTATTCGGACATGGAAATTCTATTCGGACATGGAAATGCTTGTTCGGACATGGAAATGCTTATTCGGACATGGAAATGCTTGTTCGTCCCAATTTTGAGTGAATACAATAAGGGGAAACATGTATAGTGGTAGTGGTGGTGATGATGATGGCTGTGCTGGGTCATTCAGTGCAATGTTCTCAGCAATAGCATTTTCATGGCTGTCTCCATTTAAATCCATTATATAGGAAATAATAATATTTTATCACCATTTAAACAAATAAAAACAAAAACTTTAGTCCACACTTATTATTATGTTTATACCATAATAGTGACCTTCTTTGTTATCTAATTTTCTTTCATAACTCATGTTAATAATCACTTGTTTGTTATTAAATAGGTGAAACTATCAACAGTTTCTGTAAGGTTTCTAGCAGTTCATTTTAACATAAAGTTGAAAATTTTAAATTTATTTCATAAGTTTGGGCATCCTTTAAATTGGTTTGTAAACCTAACACCAAACCCTACCCTTAACCCCAACCCTAACACCATACCCTAGCCCTAAACCTAACACCAAAACCCTAACACTAACCTTAACACTAACCTTAACACTAACCCTAACAACAAACCCTAATACCCAACCCAAACCTTAACCCTAACCCTAGCACCCAGCCCAACACCTAACACTAACACAAAAACTGACCATATCCCTAACCCTAACCCCAAAACCTTAACCCTAACAACAAATCTTGACCCTAACCCTAACACCAAACCTGACCCTAACCTTAACCCTAACACCCAATCCTAACCCTAACACCCAAATCTAACCCTAACCCCAAACCCTAACCCTAACACCAAACCCAAACACAAACAACAGAACCTAACCCTAACACCAAATCCTAACCCTATCCTTAAGCCTAACCCCAATCATAACCCTTACTTAAACCCCAACCCTAACACAACAAAAAAACCTAAACCCTAACCCTTACTTCAACCACAGCCCTAACCCAAACACTAAACCCTAACCCTAACAAAAACCTAAACCCTAACCATAACAACAAACCCTAACTTCAACCCCAACCCTAATACCAAACCCTAACACAAACAAAAAACCTAAACCCTAACCCTTACCTTCAACCACAGCCCTAACCCAAACACTAAGCCCTAACCCTAACAAAAAACCTAAACCCTAACCCTAACCATAACAACAAACCCTAACTTCAACCCCAACCCTAATACCAAACCCTAACATTACCCTAAACCCTAATAACAAACCCTAACCCTAACTCTAACACCAAATCCTAGCCCTAACCCTAACCTTAACGCTAAACGAAAAATCTAGATACCAAATTTAAAAATTTCTCATTTTTGGTTTTTGAGATGTGTTTTTTCAGAAAAACGTTTATCTTCCAGTTTTATCTCCTATGGAGCAAATTTTTCGAAAACTCTTTCTTAGTGGATGCTTAAGATATATAAGTAATATAAATTCCAAATTTCACGTTCGTTTGAGCTCGGCGTTGATTATCAGTCAATCAGTCAGTCAGGACATGTTCTTTTATATATATAGATTTATTAATTTCAGATTTTAGTTTCCTCTTTTTCGCCAGATGGTTTCTCCCAACAGCCTAATAATAATCATAATTTATTATATAACATGAACGAAATTAAATATAACTCAAAATAATGGCACATTTAAAAATTGTGATAATCCAGGTTCTACGCTTCTTCATAACGCTAACAGTTCTTTGAAAGCTCCATGTTTATATCACATTCTAATGCTTAGTGCAAGTTGAACTTGCCAAGTTCACAGGGAGGGCCGTGACCTATATACTCATTCCATTCTTTATATTATGGTGAGTTATATGTTTTCATAGAAGGAGTTATTAATAACTACAGGAGAATTATTACTACACAGGAGTTGAAATAACACACTACACCGGTTGAAAGCACTAGCGATTAGTCACACCTCACCTGTCTCCCTCCCTCCCTCCCTCCCCCTCACAGCTGAGCCACTCACAGCTGACCCACTCACAGCTGACCCCTTCACAGCTGACCCACTCACAGCTGAACCACTCACAGCTGACCCCCTCACAGCTGACCCACTCACAGCTGACCCACTCACAGCTGAACCACTCACAGCTGACCCACTCCCAGCTGAACCACTCACAGCTGACCCACTCACAGCTGAACCACTCACCCAGCATTTATTCTGGCTTTTTCTGAATAACTTCGAGGCCTGTAGAGGTACATCCAGGCGTCAGTGACTTTCGGAGTGACGACTAGGCTGCAGTCGACACTGGGGTCGAAGGTTAAACTGCTGGCGGAGCCCGGCGAGAGGGCATTGGCGTTGAATGAGCAGTTCGGAGACTGGCGTAGGAGGGTAGTGGGCGTGGACGACGACGGGGGTACTGAGAGTCGCCCCATGGTACCCTGTGGGATGGGAAAAAAAGAAATAACAAAATCTTTAAATTGCATGTCGTGAAAATGGATGATACCAGCCACCAAGCAACAGGTGGAACACATCTTCATTCAGAAATTTATCATTCATTCATTCTCTCTCCTACTCTCCCTCCTTCTTTTCCTCTCTCTCTCACACACACACACACACACACACACACATATATATACACACAATTTCTACTATGTCACCCTATATCAAGTATTGATTTCAATGTTCAATAAATCTTGAAGCAGAGAAGGAATCAGAAAAAAAACTTCCTTTTTAATTATAAATCACAAAACCTCTCCAATTTCTTTCCACATACAAAAATAACAACAACATTTTCACTGCTCCATAATTTATGCTCATTAAGTTATCACGTGATCATTAAAAAACCCCATTCATAAAACAATCGTGTGTACAAATGTAAACAAATCGATGACTCATTCCACAAACTACACGGGATTTGATGAAATCCTATTGAACAGGTTAGAGGTTAGAGGTTATTTAGGGGGTTTAGTTGTGGCGGAGAATAAAAGAAAACATTCGGAATGGCGCAGGAATGTGTTGTGCAGGTTGCAGGTTGAGTATTTGAATGTGAATTGTATTTCAATTATTGTTCAAGAATTGACAGATCGGAAGTTGTAAGTCGAAGAAAAAAGCGGTGTTGATGATGATGATGATGATGATGGTGATGATGACGATGATGATGATGATGATGATGATGATGCTGATGACGATGAAAATGATGATGATGAGAATGAAATAAAGGAGATGGGTGGATGGATGGTTTGTTGTTATCTCGTATTACAATGTTAAGATTGGCATGGAGAAAGACGGATTGAGGGGGGGGGGGTTGGTTATTTGCCGAAAGAATAAAATTCTTTTGACGAGGGTCGTGTTTTGTCTGCCAGTAGGTCTGTTGTGCATTGGTTTATTTATGCTTGTGCGTGTACAATGTGTACATGGGCGTGTGATAATACCTTATATGGGTGGATGAGGAGCAGTTGCTCAAATCTGAGGCTACCTCAAATTGGTTAGTCACTCCTCGAGGGCAGCAGCAAAGCTATACCGGTATCAAATGGCTGGACTTTGAAACACAACCATCATTACCATAGCAATCCACAACACTATCAACACCATATCCACCATCATCATGATCATCATCACCATCACCACCACCACCACCATCATCATCATCATCACCAACATCACCACCACCACCATCATCATCACCACCACCATCCTCATCAACAACAACAACATCACGTGGGAAAAAAGATCTTAAAGCGGGTGAGAAAAAGATCTGCGAGGCAGTGAGAAAGCGCGGGTACGTAGTTACGTAGTGAACGAGTTTACTGAGCGTGGGTCAATCAATATGTTAATAACCATAACGTGGTTACATCGGGTTCATCATGATGGTGGTTGGCACTGGTTGGTGATGTGTGTTGTTCGCTGGTTAGATAAATTGGAATCAGAGAGCACAAAAGAGAATATAAAAGAAAGAAAGAAAATATATATCTAATATCTATACACAGAGAGAAAGGCAGACATAAAAAATCAGATGAAGATATAACAACATAATGTATATAATATATTTATATAATAATGAAGCAAGTCGAAAGGACTCGCATGACTGAATAATTCTTATGCACACAAACAACATTTTTACACATCCAGGCACGTTACCCCCTCCCTCTTACCCTTTTACACACACCCACACATACACACACATACACACACATACACATACACATACACATACACATATACAATATATACATACATACATACATACATACATACATACATACATACATACTATTACATACATACATACACAACCAAACAACGACATTCACACTCATACCTGGGGCGTGGACGAGCCACCGGAATAGCGCAGCGGGCTGCCAAGGGTACCTCCGTCGTAGTGGGCATGACCGTTGTGGTGGGGAGAGTTGAGACCGGGCGGCATTTGACTGCGCCTCGTGGCTGATATGCCCTTGTTCTTTCGAAGCTCTTCGGCACTCAGCTTCTTGGCCAGGGACAGCTCTTCAGGATGACGTATGCCTGCAATGTCGGGGTGGGAGAGAGAAGAATGTCATTCGGTTGAAGAGAGAAAAGGTGAAAGTTTGATAATGACGACTTTTTTTCATTATAGTTTATAGTCCTGTACACCAGGTGTTTTAAGACAAAAATAATGGCGACGATGACATGGTGATGATACTGATGATGGTGATGATGATGATGATGATGATGATGATGATGATGATGATGATTTCATACTGAAAAAACTCTCGTGCGATATTTGAGCACTAAATTATAGCATAGAAGAACTATTTTTTTTTCTTTTATAAAATCAAAATCCAACGAATCCATCCAGGATTTGAAGTGAGCGACTTCACGCATTGATTTTAAATATTTTCGTTCCGTTCGTTCACTTTCTACCGAATGATATCGAGGATGACGATACTGTGACAGCAGAAGATGCTATGATGGAGGAGTGATGATGATGATGATGATGATGATGATGATGATGATGATGATGATGATGATGATGATGATGATGATGATGATGATGATGATAATGATGATACAAATAAAACACAAAACAGTTCTTGTTTGCATCAACGTGAGAAAGGTTTATTTTTAAACGAGAATACAAAATCAAAGTTCAATTCGGCATCAGCGTGTTAAATTAGTTCAAACCTTTGCAAGGAATAATTTAATGAACTTCCATGTTAATCACTTTTAGCGCTGAATTATAAATTAAACAATTGGATGCGAAAGCCGAGTTCTACAACTTCGGTCGTAGGTGGTGATGATGATGATGATGATGATGATGATTATGACGATGATAATGATTATTATGATAATGATGACGACGATGTCGATGATGATGGTGATGATGATGATGACAATGATGATGGTGATAATGATGGTGATAATGATGATGATGCAATTGACCACCATCATCATTAGCGGCGAAGACTTCGGGGTGAGGGGTCAGGCTGCAATCGGGACCAAATCCATCCCCCCCACTAAAAATAATGTTCGTTCTTCCCGGGATCATTTTTTAGAAAAAAGAAAAAATTAATTTTTTTCACTTCTTTCCGGTCTCCGACTTTTTCCGGATAAGTTGGCTTGCATGTTGGCTCTGCCCCCTCTCCCTCTCCCTCCCCAAGGGAAAATAGAGAAATTCTACATCTGTGATGGTAATTATCATCATCATCAGGACCACCGCTATGAATTCCACCTGCACGTACATCCACCATCTTTGTCACAGTCACCACACGAAAGGAAATGTTAAAGTGGAAAGGAAGTCCATTTGTTGACATTATACGATGCCACTGTAACCATTCACGTTTACTTTCATCATCGTCGTCCTCTTCATCACCCCCCCGCCACCACCATCATTATCACCACCATCACCACCACCTCCACCACCATCATAACCACCACCACTATCATCACCACCACCGCTATCATCATCATCATCATCACCACCACTGCCATCTATATAATTTTTTACTAATTTATTAGTAACATATAGTAATAACGTATTAATCTGTAATAATTGCATGTATTTCTATATTTAACGTGTTAATAAAAGAAAACAATTTGATGTTCATCTGCTAAACCATGGATATCTTGGTATAACTACTGGATCCACAACCTAACAAAATAAGCCATAGTTATATAAAGATTTTTATAAGTGTAACATAACTTCTAATAATGCTGCTGTTTGTTACATCAATTAATTAATTCATTATCATGATGAGATTAATCAGCAATAAAGTAATGGGCCTAAATAAGTATTTTTATTAGATTGTGGATCCAGATGTTATATCAAGATATCCATGGCTAAACGTAATAATTGATTGTTTGCACGGGAATTAAATTGTTGTTCCCTGTAATCACGGATGTCTATCTAGAATTCCAACCATGTCTGTAAGGTAATAAATTATTGAAATGTAATTAGTATAATGTAATTATTATTTCACTCTCGCTCTAAATGCAAATAAATGTGGATGTAAAGCTTAGGGTGATTGATAGATATAATATCGAACGTTCATTAACCTCATTTGAATTGGAGACAATTGAATAGAATTCCTCCTACATTACATTGGTGACAAGTGACCACACAAATGCATGGTTCCAATGACAAGTGACCACACAAATGCATGGTTCCAATGACAAGTGACCACACAAATGCATGGTTCCAATGACAAGTGACCACACAAATGCATGGTTCCAATGACAAGTGACCACACAAATGCATGGTTCCAATGACAAGTGACCACACAAATGCATGGTTCCAATGA
This sequence comes from Erpobdella octoculata, assembly GCA_963978895.1. Taxonomy (NCBI): domain Eukaryota; kingdom Metazoa; phylum Annelida; class Clitellata; order Hirudinida; family Erpobdellidae; genus Erpobdella; species Erpobdella octoculata. The sequence goes on along the minus strand of OZ022245.1, from coordinate 4,552,928 downwards.
CAAGTGACCACACAAATGCATGGTTCCAATGACAAGTGACCACACAAATGCATGGTTCCAATGACAAGTGACCACACAAATGCATGGTTCCAATGACAAGTGACCACACAAATGCATGGTTCAAATGACAAGTGACCACACAAATGCATGGTTCCAATGACAAGTGACCACACAAATGCATGGTTCCAATGACAAGTGACCACACAAATGCATGGTTCCAATGACAAGTGACCACACAAATGCATGGTTCCAATGACAAGTGACCACACAAATGCATGGTTCCAATGACAAGTGACCACACAAATGCATGGTTCCAATGACAAGTGACCACACAAATGCATGGTTCAAATGACAAGTGACCACACAAATGCATGGTTCAAATGACAAGTGACCACACAAATGCATGGTTCAAATGACAAGTGACCACACAAATGCATGGTTCAAATGACAAGTGACCACACAAATGCATGGTTCCAAATGACAAGTGACCACACAAATGCATGGTTCCAATTTCAAGTGACCACACAAATGCATGGTTCCAAATGACAAGTGACCACACAAATGCATGGTTCCAAATGACAAGTGACCACACAAATGCATGGTTCCAAATGACAAGTGACCACACAAATGCATGGTTCCAAATGACAAGTGACCACACAAATGCATGGTTCCAAATGACAAGTGACCACACAAATGCATGGTTCCAAATGACAAGTGACCACACAAATGCATGGTTCAAATGACAAGTGACCACACAAATGCATGGTTCCAAATGACAAGTGACCACACAAATGCATGGTTCCAAATGACAAGTGACCACACAAATGCATGGTTCCAATGACAAGTGACCACACAAATGCATGGTTCCAATGACAAGTGACCACACAAATGCATGGTTCCAATTTCAAGTGACCACACAAATGCATGGTTCCAAATGACAAGTGACCACACAAATGCATGGTTCCAATTTCAAGTGACCACACAAATGCATGGTTCCAAATGACAAGTGACCACACAAATGCATGGTTCCAAATGACAAGTGACCACACAAATGCATGGTTCCAAATGACAAGTGACCACACAAATGCATGGTTCCAAATGACAAGTGACCACACAAATGCATGGTTCCAATGACAAGTGACCACACAAATGCATGGTTCCAAATGACAAGTGACCACACAAATGCATGGTTCAAATGACAAGTGACCACACAAATGCATGGTTCCAAATGACAAGTGACCACACAAATGCATGGTTCCAATGACAAGTGACCACACAAATGCATGGTTCCAAATGACAAGTGACCACACAAATGCATGGTTCCAATGACAAGTGACCACACAAATGCATGGTTCCAATGACAAGTGACCACACAAATGCATGGTTCCAAATGACAAGTGACCACACAAATGCATGGTTCCAAATGACAAGTGACCACACAAATGCATGGTTCCAAACGACAAGTGACCACACAAATGCATGGTTCCAATGACAAGTGACCACACAAATGCATGGTTCCAAATGACAAGTGACCACACAAATGCATGGTTCAAATGACAAGTGACCACACAAATGCATGGTTCCAAATGACAAGTGACCACACAAATGCATGGTTCCAATGACAAGTGACCACACAAATGCATGGTTCCAATGACAAGTGACCACACAAATGCATGGTTCCAATGACAAGTGACCACACAAATGCATGGTTCCAAATGACAAGTGACCACACAAATGCATGGTTCCAAATGACAAGTGACCACACAAATGCATGGTTCCAATGACAAGTGACCACACAAATGCATGGTTCCAAATGACAAGTGACCACACAAATGCATGGTTCAAATGACAAGTGACCACACAAATGCATGGTTCCAAATGACAAGTGACCACACAAATGCATGGTTCCAATGACAAGTGACCACACAAATGCATGGTTCAAATGACAAGTGACCACACAAATGCATGGTTCCAAATGACAAGTGACCACACAAATGCATGGTTCCAATGACAAGTGACCACACAAATGCATGGTTCCAAATGACAAGTGACCACACAAATGCATGGTTCCAATGACAAGTGACCACACAAATGCATGGTTCAAATGACAAGTGACCACACAAATGCATGGTTCCAATGACAAGTGACCACACAAATGCATGGTTCAAATGACAAGTGACCACACAAATGCATGGTTCCAAATGACAAGTGACCACACAAATGCATGGTTCCAATGACAAGTGACCACACAAATGCATGGTTCCAAATGACAAGTGACCACACAAATGCATGGTTCCAATGACAAGTGACCACACAAATGCATGGTTCCAAATGGTTTCATCTAACAAGAAGTTTTTCTTTGTTATTATTAACTTATTTATTTATTTATTTATTTATTTATTTATTTATTTATTTATTTATTTATTTATTTATTTATTCATTCATTCGTTCGTTCGTTCATTCATTTATTTATTTATTTATTTATTTATTTATTTATTCATTTATTCATTCTGGATATTTTTTAGACGACATGTGAAGAGGATGGATGGATGGATGGATGGATGGATGGAAGGATAGCATCATTGATCTTAACTGCTACTATTGTTATTAATATGTATACTTGACCATAAATGGATATGTTTAATGTTTATGTGTCTGAAGAATATCAAGGGATGAACTATTCCTTTCATCACCCACTTACAAGACACACACACACACACAGACATAGTACTAACAATCATTTCACAACGACAAAAAAACAACACACATGCTGACATATTACTTATTACGTAATATGTCAACTCTTCTTTAAAACTCATTCGATGACACTAAAACGACAATAGATAAATTGGATTAGTGGCGAAGAGGTAGAAAGGTAGGAACAGAATTAGGGGAAGGGAGACAGGTAGAGGGAGAGAGAGAGAGAGGAAGGGGTAGATGGACAGAGGTGTGGAGAGAAAAGGAAGGGGGAGGGGATGAATGAGTTGAACGAATGAGGGAGCAGATGAATGAATGAAAACTGAAAAAGACAAATTCAAGCAAACAAATTTTAAAGTAAAAGAAAAAAAAATCTATAAAAAAAACTTTCTGGAGCTTTCCGAGTCAATGCATCGTGATTCTGAATCAATATGAATGCATAGATGTCATCCGTTAGTGAATGGCTGGTTGGAAAAGAGGGCGAGAGAGAGAGAGAGTGAAAAAGAAAGATAGAGAGAGGGGGAGAGAGAGTTGAAAGAGAGGGTATGTAGGAGGAAGAAGATAGTGAGAAAGAGAGGAATAGAAAAAGTGAATGTAGAAGGGAGGGGGGAGAGAGAGAGCATAACTGCAACAAAGAATTTAAAAAAAAAACTTTTCACTCATCCTCACCATGAATAACCGACCAACCAAAGATTCATTTCCACGGATGGAAAATAAAGAAAAATTTTAAAATGAACCTGGAAAGCTGTGAGAAGATTTGATGAGTCATCGGTGGTGGTGGGGGGATTGGTCTTGTATTAAGACAAAGCACGGCCACGAAGCACAGAGAGCGTGGGAGGAAAAATTGGAGGGGGAGAGGGAAGCTCTCTTATCTCTATTTTATAATGTCGTATAAAATAATAATCTGTAATGTGAACGTAAATGCATGCAGGGTTCAATCTACATGGACCACAACTGTAACTTTAACCCCACGTTAATCTATATGGGTCACAATTGTAATCTCACCTTAATCTACATGGGTCACAATTTTAGCCCCATTTTAATCAACATTGGTCACAATTTTAACCCCTCCTTAATTATACATGGGTCACAAATTAAAACTAAAAGCTACTTGTTTTAAGAAACTAAAACAAAAGTTTCATTTTTTAAATGTGCCAAAAAAAATAATAAATATGGCAGGAAAATCGATCGAAAAGATAGAGAAACACCGAGACAGAGAGACAAGCAGACATATAGAGAGACATGAATAATGGGGGGAGATGTTGAGAATGAATTGCAATAGACGCAATAGAGAGCTCTAGAAAATAGACAAGTAATACGACAGACGTGTCAACCGATAGGTAGGTTAGCGAACTATTCACGAGACGCAGCACCGCGCCAGAGAAATCAAATCAAACGCGTAACAACATCAAATGATGGAACTACACGGAGGGTTGTAAATAAACACCTCTACCGTGATTGGCTCTCGGCTACTGTTTTCCTTCAATCCGATAAATGGTGGAGCTAATATACAACCGGGGAATAACAACAAAAACCGCATGAATCTATTTAGAAATATAATATATATACGAGAGTGGTCTCTCTCTCTCTCTCCCTCACTCTCTCTCTCCTCCCTCTCTCTCTCGCACACACACACACACACACACACACAGACATACACACACACACAAAGCACTAAATGAGAAATGAAGACATCACAGCACAGTTCACGCACACAACGACAAACAAGGAGGACAGTAACCGTATTTTTAAATCCCCATGTGAGGTTGGTTGAATTACACGGGACAACAACAACAACAATCATGAAACTTTATTTATAACCTAATTGCAGCGAGAGTCCCAATTATCTTAAATGCACGGGGCTCTATTAATTTCGAATTATCTCAAGCCGATGTATGACGGTGAGAGTGAAACAATCAACCCCCCACACACACACACAGACAAAGCAAAATTGAGACAGACAGAGAGAGACAGACAAAGAGGAGGGAGGAGAGAGAGGGAAAGAGAGAGGGAGATGTCCAAATAAGGAGCGCGCCTCTGAGACACATTCCAAAGTCTTTTTGATGGTTGCTCATAAACATGACGACGCCTGCTATTTGCGGCATTCAAAAGAAGCCGAAAGATAAAAAAATAGAAATATGTGTTGGTGTTGAGAAAACGAAATGTATAAACATGGGCTGCTAACATTGTATATGTATGTACAACATAGAGATAGAGAGTGAGTGAGTGACAGTGAGTGTGAGTGAGTGAGTGAGTGAGTGAGTGAGTGAGTGAGTGAGTGAGTGAGTGAGTGAGTGAGTGAGTGAGTGAGTGAGTGAGTGAGTGAGTGAGTGAGTGAGTGTGAGTGAGTGAGTGAGTGAGAGTGAGTGAGTGAATGTGAGTGAACAAGCGGAATGAACAAATCGTAGCTACACTTACTATCAATCAAGAATGTTTGCCACAGCACTTCAGCCAGCGTACAGTTTCTAATATTTACCTCAATTAGAGATGATTACAACAGTCTTGAGATATTTCTATTATTTTCTATTTCATTCCCACTCACACCTCCTCTTAACTATTTCTCCATACGTCCGTCCAGAAGCGATCATTAAAAACCACTCTAATAAAAGAAAGGTTTAAAATAAAACTTGATGTATAGAAAAAGACATTCGAATTTAATTGGTAGCTAACAATAGGCCAGCATTCCTTAATAGTTATTAATGAAGGAATGTCAGGGACACCTACACTACTACTAATACTATACTACTACTACTACTCTACGCCTGAGATGGTAATATAAACAAGAATATCGTGTGGTAGTTAGTGATATCAAATGTTGTTCTTCTTGTTATATCAACAGTCAACATGAAGAATTTCAATGCTATCTTGTGTCCCACCACCATCATCATCACCACCACAGCTATTTGTATCATCATCATATCATCTTTATCGCTAGTATCATCAGCATCACTTTAATCATCATCACAATTGTCATCGTCATCACCATCATCATCATCCCCATCACCACCACCATCATCATCATCATCACCCACCAATATCATCATCATCCCCATCACCACCACTATCATCATCATAATCCTCATCAACCCCCTTACAATACTGACCATACATAGTATTTATATTCTTTCCCTCCACGACTATGCTGCAACAAAGGCTCACAAGATAATGAATATGTCAGCACTTTATTTTTTTGTTGTTGAATTTACAGTCTAACATTCAGTTATGCTATCTCACGAATCAATACAGTCAGCATACTCGCATCTGCACTCCACACATAAAGCCACGAGTATGTCAGCCCTACCCTGCCCTCACCACCCTAGACAATGCTCTATTTTACACCTCTGCCCCGGAACCCAGGAGGGCAGCGGGCGGACGACACCACAAAAGACAGACACTGACCGAATTCCTTGCAGAGCTTGAGGACCACGGAGAAAACGTTGGAGGAGAAATCTACCGACAGCCTCAAAAGTTGAAGGTCGGGTAGGATGACCTGCAGCTGTTTGTGCATGGGGGTGAAGGTCAAGGTTGTGGAAGACTGTATTCCCAGCTGATCAAGAGTTGAGCGCGTCCTTAGTAGCCAGACATTCTTTTCTGGCCAGAAGAGGGCGTGGTCTGACCAGTCAATCGGTGTAGCTGAAAGATAATATTTTTGCATATGATTAATAACATTTAAAGTTGGTTCTAAATTTAATATTCAATACGAGTTGAGTAAAATATAAACATTTGATATTAGTTAATTAACAAATGAACAACTCTATTAAAACAATATCAGCATTATTTATCATTATTAAAGAGCAACTATTTAATAAACTCTAACATTCTTAATGATATATTAATGAAAAGCTGAGGACAATTATAAGCAGCAATAAAAAAGGCCAGATTGTAAGAAGAAGAGAGTTGACTTCCATGCAAGTGTAAAAGACAAGACAATGAATGAATTATCAGATGAAATACAATGAAGTTAATTATTGGCATTGGAGGGAGGGGGAAGACATACGAGGCATGCAAGTGATGTGGGATACAGAGGTAGTGTGTCCTGATATATATGAATACAATACTGTGACATATGTAGGCCTTATTTCAGGAAAAAAATATATTAAAGACAGACAGGTAGATAGATATGTACAATAAGTGAATTGGCAGATGTGTGTCTATGAGTGAGTGAATGCACGATTGAGCGAACAAGTGAGTGAGTGAGTGAGTGAGTGAGTGAGTGAGTGAGTGAGTGAGTGAGTGAGTGAGTGAGTGAGTGAGTGAGTGAGTGAGTGAGTGAGTGAGTGAGTGAGTGAGTGAGTGAGTGAGTGAGTGAGTGAGTGAGTGAGTGAGTGAGTGAGTGAGTGAGTGAGTGAGTGAGTGAGTGTGAGTGTGAGTTAGTGTGAGTGTGATTGAGTGAGTGTGAGTGTGTGAGAGTGTGTGTGTGTGAGTGAGTTGGTGGGTGGGTAGGTGAGTACATTAGTACACCTTCCAATAAATGAGCAAGTATGATTGAAAGAGTGGCGAATAGATGAAAGTAAGAATGGTGCACGTAGATAGGAACAACACTATAAGTCAGTATAAGTGAACTACATAGACTCAGATAAGGCATCACCTTGTCATCACACTAATTGGGTCAAGAGAGAGGTAAGACTAAAAGTAGGCCGCTTGTGCACAATTTACTGTTGTTATTATTTTTAATAATAATAATAATATTATTATTATTATTATTACTGTTATTACTACGCTTACAAATCTTCTACATTATCTGGCTGTTCGTATCGTCCAATGAAGTCATTTCGACTGCTCGAGTTCATTGACGTTCCAATAACGATGAATTATTGCACTACATAAATTACGTCTGCCATCATATATGTGTGTGTGTGTGTAGAACAATCAATGGAAGCCACGTGACAGAACGTACGACCATGAAGCCGCTACAGCTGACTGCCACACCCCCCTCACCCTGTTCCTTCCATACCCCTCCCACCACCACCACCACTAGTGGAACGAACAGGCACTCTAACTTACTTACAAACTCATAAAACACATAGGAGGAAACATTATCCCCATTATACAGTTACAAGCAAAATCACTGAAGAAATCAATAAGACACAAATAAAGACACAAAATCAAATACACACGCAGAGAAAGGCAAACACACAGATACCAAGGTGGCGCCAACACGAACGTAACCAAGACGACGGCGTCCTTGAACTTCCTTCCTGGAAGAGGAGGAAATAGAAGCAGATGTAACAAAGAAGAGTGGAGACATTAAAAGATGCAATGAGGATGGCGATGGAGAAACTAATATAAAGAAGACATTTCGGAAGGTAGAAGCAGATATGAAGAGATATTTGGAAAAAAGAAGAAGATATGAAAGATATTTGGAAAAAGAAGTAGATATAAAAAGATGTTGATAGATAGGAGGAAGGAGAGAAGCAGATATGAAGAAGAGAAGTTATGGAGATAGAGAGAGAAAAAGAAATAAAAGAATAAACAGCTTTAAGAAAGTCATCTTCATCGATCCGATCTCAGAGAAGCACTGAGAATTGAGAATTATGCAACAGCAAAACAAACATTGTGTGTGTGTATGTGTACTACGACGACTATAACGCAGTTTCTTTCTATTTCTACAACCTCGCTACTTTTACAACTACTACTTCCACTACCACCACCACCACCACCACCACCACTACTGCCACTACCACTACTACTACTACTACTACTACTACTACTACTACTACGAGAGAGAGAGAGAGAGAGAGAGAGAGAGAGAGAGAGAGAGAGAGAGAGAGAGAAGCCACGGACAAGAAAGCTATAAGCAAATCAAAAACCAATTTACATTCAATTCATCACCACCTGAACAACCGCACAGCAATTCCAATTCGACCAGATACAACTTGACCCTTAAAAACTTCAACCCATCCACCACAGACGCCTCCTGAAATAAATAATAAGCAACCCACACAGCCTAGCACACTTCTAAGCTTCAAATTCCGAGTGGTAACATCTACGAATAAAGAGGGGGAGAAATGAAGTGTTTTAACTTTTAAATAAAAGCATACAAGAAAATGCTGAAGGAAAGAACAACCGAACATATACAAACATACATACATATAAGAACGAACATATACAAACATACATACATACATATAAGAACGAACATATACAAACATACATACATATATATAAGAACGAACATATACAAACATACATACATATAAGAACGAACATATACAAACATACATACATATAAGAACGAACATATACAAACATACATACATATAGGAACGAACATATACAAACATACATACATATAAGAACGAACATATACAAACATACATACATATAGGAACGAACATATACAAACATACATACATATAAGAACGAACATATACAAACATACATACATATAGGAACGAACATATACAAACATACATACATACATATAGGAACGAACATATACAAACATACATACATATAAGAACAAACATATACAAACATACATACATATAGGAAGATATGGGCCTAGAACGACAAAGGAACCTAATAAGGCACACGGGGGAAGGATGAACATATTGACCACTACCACCCACTCCCCCTCCCCCACCCTCCTTCCAAACAAATGAATGAATGAAATCAGCAATAGGCAACGCAGTGAGTTGTAATTAAAAACAGACAGAAAGCGATGTAGAAGAACTTTGAGAACAACTCAGCCAGCCTGTTCATGTGAGTCATCTATAGAGAGAGAAAGAGTTAGAGAGAGAGTGAGAGAAAGAAAGAGAGTGACGAAGCGATAATATGAGTGAGAAAGAGAGAGAAAGGAGTGCTAGAAATAGAGGGATAGAAAGAGAGGGAGAGAGAAAAAGAGAGGAGGTAAGGTGAATTACTACAGCGAATAGATGCATGGATATAAAACTAAACAGACCCATACAAAGTGTATAATATAAATATTCCTAAATGAACAATAAAAAAACAATCCTACAAAAGCATATTTATTCTCAATTATTATTCATCTAACCAGCCTTTCAATCAATAAATAATCAATCAATCAATCAATCAATCAATCAATCAATCAATCAATCAATCAATCAATCAATCAATCAATCAATCAATCAATCAATCAATCAATCAATCAATCAATCAATCAATCAATCAATCAATCAATCAATCAATCAATCAATCAATCAATCAATCAATCAATCAATCAATCAATCAATCAATCAATCAATCAATCAATCAATCAATCAATCAATCAATCAATCAATCAATCAATACTCACTCAGACTCTCCACCAGTCTCAGCATGAGTCCCCCAATGTGAAGATCTCCTTTGACACGGAGTACTCGCTCCACTTGAAACTCCGTCACGTTGACTGTCAACTCCCATGAACCATCGGCCAGACTGCTCGCCATTATTGGCATGTGACTGAAAAAGCTTGTAAAGAGTAATCTGTTGTTTTAAGTGTGTAGTAGTGTTTATTTTGATGGATGTGGAAAATTGTGAGATGGAGGAAGTATTGACTGGGACTGGAAGTGTCGTAGGTGCCCTAGGTGATATTTTGGGTGTCCTAGGTGATATTGTAGGTGTCCTTGGTGATGTTGTAGGTGTTCTTGGTGATGTTGTGAGTGTCCTTGGTGATGTTGTAGGTGCCCTAGGTGATATTGTAGGTGCCCTATGTGATGTTGTGGGTGTCCTAGGTGATGTTGTGGGTGTCCTAGGTTGTCATGGGTTTCCCTGGCGATAAAGATTTGACGAGGGTCCTGATTAATCACAACAGGACTTTCATCGATTCATGGAAATTCTTTTCACTCGACTGACTGATGTAATCCAGTAAACAAATCCGATAAAACAAAACATCCATAAAAAAATAAAAGAACAAAATTCCAGTTCAGAAACCTGGAAGATATTCGATCAATAGATAACTCAACTTAGATCAACATATAACTCAGAACTTTGACTGTGATTTGATAAAATACCGCAAATATGAAAAGATTGAATTTTCGAAGCTGTCAAGAATTGTCCTTCTTTGATACAACGTTTTCTATTGACATCAATCTTTCAAATAAAACGTAAACAAATCTTCTTTCAATAACTTCTGCTTGGCGGTCGTTAAAAGTTTCAGAAGTCAAAAATCATCACAGACATGAGACGGTAATTAGTGGCCGTAATAAATTATCTTTCGTGACAGGCAGCTAAACTTTTTCTCCATATGGCTAAATCTGAACTCCAATTAAAGTTAAAAATAATCTTTTTCTTCGTTAAAACTTTAAAACTGCAAGAATTTCAATAAATTATCTTTTAAATGAAATGAACTGGGAGTCAACACTGGCGAGATAAGCGACTTCAAGGATATAAAGATTGTAATTCTATTTAGTCTTTCTTTCATATCTTGAACAGCTCCGAAAAGTTACCCCTGTAGTAAAAGAAACAGTGATTTTAAAGCAGAGATAACACTTCAGACATGTTTCTCTACCTTGTTTTGCAGTCGCTTTAGTTGTAGTAGTAGTAGCAGTAGCAGTAGCAGTAGTAGTAGTAGTAGTAGTAGTAGTAGTAGTAGTAGTAGCAGCAGCAGCAGAAGCAGCAGCAAAGTTATCAAGTATAGAATATTTCTGCTAACTAAAACTAAAAACTGAGAACTCGAAGATAACTTTTTTTTTAACTTCCCAATTAAGAAATAATTTCAAGAAAAATTTATAACTAAATTATTAACTGAAATAAATGACCTTCATCTTCTGCTAAAATAATGATGTGGTTAAGGGATAAATTAAGACCAATTAGAATGATATTAATATTAAACCTCTGCAATAAATAATATACGCGCTTACAGGCCAACTCTATTACTCTATATTACTCTTTATATGTGAATGGAGCTGTACAAAAACGTGACTCATTCAAGCCCCACGTACGTATACACAAAGAGTGGAAAATAAGAGCACAATTAAAAGGCAATAAAATAATATTTAAGGTAAAAATCTTACAAATGAATATTTAAAAAAATTAATGATAATAATAATGACGAAGATGATAATTGTAATAAAGATACATGGTGCAAGCACGGGGGGTGGTCACTGCTCCTCGAGACAGGCCTCGATCATTGTCTCGAGATCAGCCTCGGACAAGATGTAACTGTCTCAAACTTCCATACTGGCACTAACGACAGTTCCCAATTGCCAATTACTAATTACCGAAAGCATAGACTTATTGGCGAGTTATATAACACGGTGGATCTCAAGAAGAATTGAGTTCACAGGGTTGGTAGACGGATGGATGGCTTGGATGGATGGATGTGTGTGTGTGTTCCAGTTATGTCTGGAAGAAAAACCTGGAACGCATTGCACTGCATCGCTATAAAGTCTTGCTAATAGTTTTCTTTGTAGGTCATCATATTAAGCTTCAAGCACACACACATATACATACATACATACATACATACATACATACATACATACATACATACATACATACATACATACATACATAAATACATACATACATACATGCATACATACATACATACATACATACATACATACATACATACATACATACATACATACATACATACAGACATACATACATACAGACATATATATTTTTAGAGATGCAAAGGTGGATAAATTGAAAAAACAGGAAATCTTGTTTGCAATCTCCGATATTGTTTTAGGTCATCACACCCATCAGCGTTCAACTTTTTAAATTTCATCTTGAACGAGGTAAAAGGTTACGACCTTTGAACCTTTTACTTTGAGTGCTTGAAGAGTAGAACGTGTGACGTCAGAGGTAACAGCTGAGGTAGAAGTGCTAGCTTGTAGTACATCAGCTTATTAGTTAATACAGATAATAAGCAGTAAATAAACGTACACGCTATAGCAGCAGCAACGCTACCTGCAGCAATGGCAGCAAACATGCAGCAGAGCTGCTGGATCTTATAATAAAGTTATTTTAATGCAGTTTTCGTTATTTGTTTCAATCGCGTAAATTCATTTCTTTCAATCTTGTCTTCAACGTTCTCTCGTGGAATCAGCTCAAATATTCTCTCTAGCCAGCGATGTAAGGGATGTAAAAATGTGGAGTAGAAAACAGCAGAAATGTGGAGTAGAAAAAAGCAGAAATGTGGAGCAAGGAAGGAGAAGATATGGAGAATGGAGAGAGAGAGAGAGAGAGAGAGAGAGAGAGAGAGAGAGAGAGAGAGAGAGAGAGAGAGAGAGAGAGAGAGAGAGAGGAGGATGGAAAGAGTTTATAAATTGAAAATTAACATAAAAATGAGGAATATTCTTGTAATGGATTTCTCTTTCTCTCTTCAAGTTGTTGCTTTCCTTTAAACCATTAAACGCAATTGAACAAATAAGAAAGCTAAAAAGTTCAAATAATCAAAAAATCGATAGGTCAATCCTGTGCAGTGATTAAATATGGAAGTGATTCAGAGGCATATTTGTATGTTATATCTTTGTGTAGAGCCGATATGTAGAGAGCTAGTTTGTGTGTGAGTGAGAGAAAGAGAGAGAACGAGAGGAAAAAAGAGAGAGAGAGAGCGGGTGAGAAAGAAAAAGAAAGAGAGAGTGATATATATATTTAGAAAATGATTAAGATATAGAGGATGGAAAAAGATAAATATGTAAAAAAATATGTAAAAAAAACTACCTACTATCGGAAATGGAAGGAGCGAGAAGATGAAGTAAGACGAAGAGAAGTGAGGGGAGGAGAAAGAAAGAGAAGAAGAATTACATTAATTGAAAACAAAAACAGATACAAAACATTACTAGGCATGAAGATTGAGCTCTCTCTCTCTCTCTCTCTTTTTTGCGCTGCCTGGTCTTCCTCATATTTAGTGATGTATGACAGCAAATGATCCAGCAGGACAATCATTGTCTCTCACTGAGTAACCATAAAATTGGATCACTGTCTCTATTCTGAACTATTCTCTACTGTCTCTCAAACTTTTATTCGTTAACCCTTCTCCTGCATCCACCGCAGATAAGAGACAAAGAGACAGACAGACAGACAGACAGACAGACAGACAGACAGACAGACAGACATATAGATAGAAAGATAGATAGATAGATAGATAGATAGATAGATAGATAGATAGATAGATAGATAGATAGATAGATAGATAGATAGATAGATAGATAGATAGATTTAGAAAGGTGAAAAAAGAGAGTGTAGAGCTAAAAAAACATAGAAATATAGAAATCACTGGATGACTGAATTTCGGTTACTCCAAGTTGTGCTTCTATGACCAGGAGATAGTAATTTTATACTATGAACTATGAACTCATAACTCTTGCGGTCACTCAGCAAGGAGAATATAAATTCAGCCATAAAATCCATAGATCTCCATCTCATTCTCTTTCCCTTCCTTTGGCATAAAATTTGAACCACTTGAGTGCATATATATATAAATATAGATAGATATTTGAGAACAAAATGGCCAGGATCTGGAGAAGAATTTGGTATCAACTGGAGATCTCTTTGAACAAACTGCTACATCCCTGATGATGATGATGATGGTGATGATGATGATGATGATGATGATGTGGGCATGATGACGATAGGATAGTGGTATGCAATGAATAATCCGCCCACATGATTATGATTATGTCACACAACCAACGGACTCTATTGTTTGTGAACCTTGTAGGAAATGAATTGTTATAAAATGACGATGGCGTTGAGTGCATAAATGATAATTATTATTAATCATATCATCGTCCAGTACAATTAGACCGCGTGTAGCCGGACAGTTGTTAAATGTACAGCATGTCCAATCATGCATGCACTTATCAGGCTTACACTACTTATACATACGCATGTAACCATCATATGCTCTTTATCCAATTTCGTCAGGCGTCTCCAGGTGAATGACTTCGTTCTGCCCAGTGCTTTGATCTTTGAACTTTTCGAAACTCTCGAGGCAGGACGACCACGTCAGCTGACAATCAGATGAAACCAAAAGCCCGCATGATACGGATGCTGACGACTGTGATGATGATGATGATGACTGTGATGATGATGATGACGATGATGATGACAATAGCGATGACGACTTCATAAGCTCGTGTCCTTGTCGTTTCAATTAATTATCAAACATCCTCGCGCGATGACGATGTAAATGACTAAGAAGATGGAAAACGACGACGACGACGACGACGATGATGATGATGATGATGATGATGATAATGATGACGAGGAGGAAAAGGAAGATGATGGGGATAGCTCTTGACGATGTTTACAGAGTAATTTCACGTCGGTATTTGATAAACACCTCTCAATTGAAGCTGTTTACTCACACACACACACACACACACACACACACACACACACACACACACACACACACACACACACACACACACACACACACACACTCACACACACACACACACACACAAACACACACACACACTCAGTGGCGTCATCGTCGAAAATGATTTCCTACAAACATGTTAAGTAGTCATGAAAAAGAAACGCATAAAAAAATGTATTTTGTGCAAAACAACTTTTCCACATTTTCACCGCTATTTCTGTCTTATATGCATTTCTCTAGCACTCATCCAGCGAAAACAATCGAGCGAAGAAGTCGCCTCAAACAAACAAACAGGCCCAAAATCGTATCAAAACATCCTATGAATCTCACGGCTGGGAACAATAATATAGTTTGCGACTGACGATCATGATGATGATGCTGGTGACGACGACGATCATGATGCTGGTGACGATGATGATGATTACGTAAGGGAGTCCTGATGATGATGCTGGTGACGACGACGATGATGATGCTGGTGACGACGACGACGATGATGATGATTACGTAAGGGAGTCCTGATGATGATGACGGGGATCGTGACGGAGACGAGGAAGACGACGATGGAGATGCTTATGAACGCGATGCCAGTCGCAGATAAAAGTAATGATCCCGATGATTGATGGGTCTAAAACGCGTGCACAGGGTGGAAAAACCCCCTAAAAAAACAAGTGTGATCACATACATACATACAGACACCCACCCACCCCACATGCAAGCACGACAGCCTGACAATACACTATGTATGACAACATTGAACAGTTACAAATACCAATATATAGAGATATATAATTATTTATGGAAATACCGCTTTAAACAACACCACATGTAGGGCACCACTACCTTCACATAATCTCACATACCAGTACTTATTTCATATACAAACACTTCACTTCCACATACAAGTATGTCACACATACATGTCCAATATCACACACACAAATACATACATACATACATACATACATACATACATACATACATACATACATACATACATACATACATACACACACACATACATACATACATACATACATACATACATACATACATACATACATACATGCGTACATATACAATAAAAACACCCATAACATTAAACAACATTAAACGCATGACAGACACAACTATGTTTTTACACATGGACAATCCAATTCATCATCATAACTGTCACAATGCATATGAAGCCTTACAATTCAAATTTCACGCCTGCCTTCATAGATATAGCATGAACTTTTTTTTAGCTGCAACTACAAAAACAAAACTTTTAAAATAATATTCAAAAATGGAAACACATGCATATCTATTATAAACATATTACTGTACAGATGCTCAATGTTCACAGGCTGAAAACAGACAGGACAGAGACAGTTGGTTCAATAAGTAATTTAATATTGACATTTATACACATACAATAAATATATACACGTATGCTATATTTAACCAGATCAGTATTGAAAAGAAAATCAATATTCTGCTTATTTATATTATTCGTGTATTCATTGGGTACACCTCCTACATTTCCCACAAGTTCAACTTCCTTAATCAGTTCTCAGCTTTTATTAACTTTCACTTGTCTGGATGTCCATGGGATGTCTGGGGACGTTTTTATTTTTATGTTCGGAAGATCATTATAAAATTCACTAATTTCAAAAACATTTATAATTTAATTAAACAAAAATAAAGTTTATAAAGCATTGTGATAATGATGACAAAAGCTTTCATCGTTTAAGTAACTATAAACATCTTTTGTCTACTATTCCCCGGTGTAATATTGTTACAATATGATGACGCCATGCTATGAAATTTTATAACTGTCTTCAAAGCATGTTTTAATTTTTTAAATTAACTTTCATTTGTTTTTTATTATAGATGTATATGTAATAGCCAAACCAACATATAAATCTATAATAATAATTTAAACGTACATATTAAAATACCAGACACATATTATTACGTTTTATCTATATATATTATATTATCTTACTACGTATATATCATAACAATCAACATACATAACTCTTAAATTATCTGCTGGGAGGTGCTGCAATTGCAAAATGATATATAATATTTTAAAATATCCATAATTGTTGATGGGCTATCTCTAGTAATATGCATAACGTATATAACAGCTACAAAAAGATACATATTAAATTAGCAAAAAAACCAGCTTCAATTACTCATGCAAAATAGAGAAATTGAGAATGTACACAACAAGACTGTCCTGGATCAAAGACGGATGATGATGTTGTTCCAGTAGTGTACATATGGAGGGATACGCTTTTCCATGTAATTCCAAATTACATAATTTGTTTTGTTTCTGTTTTATGGCGCCAGTTTATCCTCGAGGAGGTTAAATTATTGCAAATGCAGTAATATTTTACTGTCTGTTTTCAGCATTTTTTAAACATTCAAACAAATTATATTTAATAATAATTTGTAAAATGAAAGCCTGTCTGCTACCGGCATTCATTAACGAAGGACAGCTGGTTTCTAATTTTTCTTTTTAATGGTAAATACAAATTAAGTTTTGAATTTAAATAGCATTTTAAGAGCATGTACAAAAATAAACACTCTATTAAAATATAAAAATATTATCATAAAATTTTTGCATTTAAATAACTTTTAAGAGCATGTACAAAAATAAACACTTTATTAAAATATAAAAATATTATAATTAAAAGGTTTGCATTTAAATAACATTTTAATAGCTTGTACAAAAATAAACACTTTATTAAAATACAAAAATTTTATTATTATACTTATGTTTATCTTGTGTGAGTTTTCAACTGAGTGTATGTATGGCTGGTTAACTTTTGGAGAAATAATCTAGTTACAACTAACCGAACCAACAGCTAATCGATTGAATATCTAAAAATACACATATCAGGAAAATGTAATAAACATGTATGACAAATTTTAAACTGAATATTGAATCATGTAAATAAAGATCTTATCAATTGTTGCATATAAGTAACTCATTTAAAAACTTAAATATTACATTTCAACAACAACTAATGTCTCAAACATGTCACAAAGTTAAATGCCCACAAAAATTCATTATCCTGCAAGATATTTTAATTATATAACATGACATATTAATTATATTACAATATATATTTATATAAAATTTACAATACAAAAGAATCTTTTAAGCTATTATTGATTCCCCATTCAAGTTACAATTATTATAACTAGACCTTTAAACATTTTATTTTAAAGTGTTACAAAGTTACATAACTCAGTTAGTAATAAGAATTATGTCATGTGTTGAAATCAAAATAATTAAAAAATATTCTACATAAAAATTAAATTAAAATCTCATAAAAACTCTATGATCTTATGTTTCAATAACTTGCTGTAATATTTATAAATAATAAAAAATTTAATTACAATTATTATAATATAAAAGCAAGAAGCACACTTAGAAAAAAAACAAATAAATAATGAAAACTCATAAAAGATAAATAAAACTGCAAAATTCACGAAAAAGTCAAACTGTAAATTTAATTTAATTTAAAATAACTTTCAGACAAACCTGTCGAGTCAAAAATCCACACAACCGAAAAGCGCCAGGGGATCGCGAACCGAAACTTTCTGTTATAAACAGAACACGAAAGCATTCAATGCGCACATTCACCACACGATCAAGTTTTTTTCCAATGAAATTCCAAAACGAGCAATGAAACTAATTTAGTTCTATTTAAAATAAAATAAATTTGTATGTTTAATTATAATAAATGTCTGTTTTGTTACTTTTTTCTCTAAAACTCTGTTTTTTTGTGTAGAAAAACTTCTTTCTTATATTAAAATGAGAAATTTTGCAGTGTATACTACTATGATACTACTATATACTGCAAATTTATATAGCTTGGGTGACACAAATCTGATCGAAAACATTTAAAGAATAATGTTTTTCTTCTTTTTAGTCATTTCTTAAACTATCTAAAAGAAAATCCATTTTGACCGGTATCTAATCAACTTGGACAGCTGTAAGTCTCTCACGCTCGTATCTTTAAAATTGCCCCGTTCGTTCATAGCCTTTTTACAACGTTTTTTTTATTATTTATTCGAATTAGTTTGGTTACCCGGCGTTGCTCGGGTTCTAGCTTTTTCTTCTCTCCCCCTCTCTCTATCTCCGTGCTCTCTCTCCGTGTAGGGCTCTATGGATTAGAGTACTGCACGGGCCGCACCAAGCCTTGGTTTTAAGGTCTTCAGACGAGCCTGGACAGACCTTAAAGTGAGGGCTTGACGTTTAGTTGGGGTTTGTTTTTAGGGTTGGGTGTCAGGGTTAGGGTTATGGTTCGGACTGAAGTTAGGGTTAGGGTTAAGGTTAAGGTTAGGGCTAAGCTTAGGGTTGGGGTTGAGGTTAAGGTTAGGGTTTGGTGTTAGGGTTTATTCTGGTTTATGTTAGAGTTAGCGTTTGTTGTTAGTATTAGGGTTGGCGTTTGGTGTATGGGTTAAGGTTTGGTGTTAGGGTTAGGATTAAGGTTAAGGCTGGAGTTAAGGTTAGGGTTAGGGTTAGGGTGAGGGTGAGGGTTAAGATTAAGGTTAGGGTTAGGGTTGGGTTAGTGTCAGGGTATGGTGTTATGGATATAGTTAGGATTGGTGTTAGGGTTAGGATTAGGGTTGAGTTTGCGGTTAAGGTAGGGTTAGGGTAGGGTTTGTTGACAGTGAGATTCGAACCGCCCATCTACAAGCGACAGGCGAAAGCTTTACCGCTCAGCCACCACGCCATAAGGTTAAGGATAGGGTTAGGTTTTGGTGTTAAAGTTAGGGTTGAGTTAAGGTTTTGTGTTCGGTTTATGGTTAAGGTTTGTTATTAGGGTTAGGGTTAAGGTCATGGTAAGGGTTTGGTGTTAGGGTTAGGGTTAAGGTTAACGCTCGGGTTAAGGTTAGGGTTAGTGATAGCGTTAAGGTTATGGTTAGGGTTAGGGTTAATAAAAGATAATTTTTCAGTCATGGCAAATTTTTTTTTCAAAACTTTAAATTGCTGTATATTTTAACCATATACACCAAACTCTAACCCTCACCTTAACTCTAACCCTAACACCAAACCATAACTCTTACACAAAACCATAATTTTCACCTTAACCCTAACCCTAAATCTAACACCAAACCTTAGCCTTAACCCTATCCCTGACTGAACTCTAAACTCAAACGTTGAGGTTGGGGTTAAGGAAAGTTTAGGGTCAAGTTTGGTGTTAGGGTTAGGGTCAGATTTGATGTTAGGGTTTGGTGTGTCTGTGTGTGTGTTAAAGTTAAGGTTAAGGATAGGGTTAGGGTTTGGTGTTAAAATTAGGGTTGAGTTAGGGAGGGTTTTGTGTTAGGTTTATAGTTATGGGTTAATAAAAAATATGTTTTTTGTCTTGGCAAACTTTTTTTCAAAACTTTAAATTGCTATATCTTTTAACCATATACATTATACTCTAACCCTCACCGTAACTCTAGCCCTAACACCATTACCTAAATCTTACACAAAACCCTAATTTTCACCTTAACCCTAAACCTAACACCAAACCTTAGCCTTAACTCTAAATCCTTACCCTAACTCTAATCTTTACTCAAACGTTGAGGTTGGGCTTAAGGAAGGTTTATGGTCAAGTTTGGTGTGTTAGGGTTAAGGCTGAGGTTAAGATAAGGGTTAGGGTTAGGGTTATAGTTTGGTGTTAGGGTTAGGGTTAGGGTTAGGGTTAAGGTTAGGGTTAAGGTTAAAGTTAGGGTTAAGGTTAGGTTTAACGTTAGGGTTAGGGTTAAATTTAAGGTTAGGAATAGGGTTTGGATTGAGGTAACGTTTTAAGGGTAAAAGTAGGTTTAGGGTCAAGGTTAGGGTATGTTTTTAGGGTTAGGGTTATAAAGAATTTTTTTTTAGTTTTAGCAAACTTTTTTTTTCTAAACTTTAATCCGCTGTAACTAGGGTTGAGGTTAAGATTAGGGTTAGGGTTTGGTGTTAGTGTTAGTGTTAGGGTTATAGTTTATGGTTAGGGTTATAGTTTGGGGTTAGGGTTAGGGTTAGGGTTAGGTGTTAGAGTTAGAGTTAGGTGTTAGAGTTAAGGTTAGGGTTAAGGTTAGGGTTAAGGTTAGGGTTAAGGTTAGGTTTAAGGTTAGGGTTAAGGTTGGGGTTAAGTTTAAAATTAGGAATAGGGTTTGGATTAAGGTAACGTTTTAGAGGTAAGAGTAGGTTTAGGGTCAAGATAGGGTATGTTGTTAGGGTTAGGGTTATAAAGAATTTTTTTTAGTTTTAGCAAACTTTTTTTTCAAATCTTTACCTTAACCTTAACACTAACACCAGAACAAACCCTTACTTTAATCCTAACCCTAACACCGAACCCTAACTTCAACCGTAACCCTAACTCTAACCCTATCAACAAACCCAAACCCTAACACCAATTCTAACCCTAACCTTAACTCTAACTCTAACCCTAACCCTCCAATCATAATAAAGCCTAATCCTAAGTCTAACCCTAACCATAATCATAACCGTAACCCTAACACCAAACCTTAAACTTTACACCAAACCCTAATTTTAATTCTAACCCTGACTCTAACTCAAACCCTAACTCTAACCCTAACCTTAACCCAAACGTCAAACCCTAACCTTAAAAACTAGCCCTAACCTTTACATTAACCTTAATACTAACACAACACCTTAATCTTAAGAACAAACCTTAACTTTAATCCTAACCCTAACATCAATCGTAACCCTAACCCTATCCACAAACCCTAACACCCAATTCTAACCCTAACCTTAACTTAAACTTCAATCCGCTGTAATTTCTAACCCTATCACCAAACCTTAACCCTTACACCAAACTTTAATTTTAATCCTAACCCTGACTCTAACTCAAACCCTAACTCTAACCCTAACCTTAACCCAAACGTCAAACCCTAACCCTAAAAACTAACCCTAATCTTTACCTTAACCTTAATACTAACACCAGAACAAACCCTAACCTTAATCCTAACCCTAACACCGAATCCTAACCCTAACACCGAACCCTAACTTCAACCGTAACCCTAACTCTAACCCTATCAACAAACCCTAACCCTAACACCAATTCTAACTCTAACCCTAACCCTCCAATCATAACTAAGCCTAACCCTAAGTCTAACCCTAACCATAATCATAACCGTAACCCTAACACCAAAACCTAACCCTAATAACAAACCCTAGCCCTAACACCAAACCCTAATCTTAACACCCAACCCTACTCCTAACCTTAACCCCAACCCAACCAATAAACCTTTCCCCATGTGTTGTTTGAAATTCCTTTCACCACCCCGCTCATTCAATATTTTATTAGGATTATTTTAATTAAGGCAAATAATTGTTACATACACATAAAGTCAAAGCTATGAGCAGAATAATTTTTACGACTTATAGTATTCTTTCAATCTCCAGCAATTCCCCAGTCGTTGTGCCATAGCAACGACCAACTACAACAAATCGCCTGAAAAATAATTCGGGCTTTAAGTTGAAAATTTCTTTGTTAGTAAATTTAGTAAATTTTAAATTTATTGAAAAGGAATAATTATTTAAAACACCGCATGTATAATTCTGTTGCATCGTTGAGAAGAAGCGTACACCGTTCTTTTTGGATTATTTATTGAAATAAAATTGAAACAAGAAACCTAGTTATATTTTGAGGTTATTGTAACAACCAAATTCGTGGAATATGGCAACATCTGCCTCTAGAGTGAAAGATCAGGGACAAAATTGTGAAGGTTAACAACTTCCCTTAATTTAATTAGTTGACTTTAAAAAAATTTTGTCTTGTTTGAAGGGTGCGATATAATGCTTAATACTACTTAATAGTACATAGACTGCTTAGTTTAAGTTTAATATAACTTATTTTGTGCAATCGTCTGGGCATTTACTGATAATTTCTTATTACAAACATTTTTTCGTGAGTTATAACATATTTATTCAATCAGAATTATGATCTGTTGAATTAACAGCCTCAATTCTACTCATTGTCTCCGTGGAATCGCTAGCCTTGAAAGATAACGACAAAAGCTGCGACTCTGAAAATGTCTCAAACTACATCGAGACAGTTTTGAAACTCTACGAAGCCATAAGATATGACTACGACAACGTCCTGATGGAACTTAACAGCCAGATGGCAAAAGAGTATGACATGAAAGCTCTGAGGCCGGTACAGATCCAAGACATGGAGGGAAGTCTCGTCTTTGAAGGCCTTCTGCCGAAGAGCAGACTAGTCGCCATCCAGTGCGATCTCAGTGGAGGGAGATTGGCCAAACGGGTGCAAAAAACTCTGATCACGGATAAAATCTTGAAGAGCCTTAGTGCTGCCGACATATCACTAGTCTTGGAGTTAAAAAGTCTCTAAATAATTAAATGTTAACTATCTTCATTCAATGAAATTAAATGTACCCATTGGATTTGATACTTTTCAGGAAAAACAGTTTGTGACGTGTATTTTTTAAACTGACAGTTTTTAGATAATCAGGAATTTCAAAAAAGCAATTTTATATTTTAATAGAATTAATTGTATGTTTGTTATTGTTTTTTTTTTCAATTTCGATTTGAAAACATTCCAGCGAATTTTAATATGCATTAAATCTGATGAATACATTAAAGCAATAACATCTAACAACTCACATTATTCTCATCATCTCTGTTGTAAGTTGTACTCATGATATATTTTCACTCGTATATATTTGCGATTTCTGTTTGTTTTTATTTGTGTTTCTATTTTAAATAAGTTTTTCTTATTTGAAGAATCATGAAATACATATGTATTAGTTACACCTATGTGATGTTTATTTACACATATGCTTCGTTCTTTATTTATGAACAAAACCAGTAATTGTCACATTTACACGTATGTCCTAACTGTGATTTATTCACATTCACTCATGCAGTTTATTTAAGTAAGACAATTCTGAATTGTTACATTTCTATTTTGCAATATGATGCTTAGACGAGTAGCTTTTGAAGAATTTCCTATTTATATAGTTTCTAAAAAAGTAATTTTGCAATATTTTAGAGCTTCGTATAATAAGTGTTTTTAATATTTTCATAGGGTAATTGATTATGTGTTTTCTATAGAGGATGTTTTTTCTGCACTCAACTATGAAGAATGCACTTTTTTCAATAACATATTCATATTCTTTTTTATTTTAATAATATTAACTGACATGAAGTGACCACATTTGAATGGAAAATTTTGTGCTCTTGAAGAATCAAACATACAAATATATACACATACAACACAAATATATACATACACATATATACACATACAACACAACCCGCCTTCAATTGGGCCGCAAATAAAAAATCGACATCAACAAAAACAATCTCTGATTGATGGCACAATCATGCAGCTGTCCTGTTTTCCGCAGTTTCGCATTCGGTCGTTCTGATCGGCAGCGTTGAATCTTCGTGCTGTCCGCTCCTGGTCGCCGAACTGTCTCCCGAGAGTATCAGTTTTGGCATTGACGTCGCAGCTGAATAGGATGGCGGAGTAGGCGTCGCAGCTACTGCTAGCTCTGCTGTCGTGACGATGAAGGATCTCGTCCTTTTGGCTGGTCGGGATGAGAAAATGATTTTTGTTATCATTATAAAATTTTTGCGTTTCAAATCAGAGTAATAATTTAGGATTGTAATTATATTAAATCGATGTATTTCATTTGTGCTTTTCAGCTCATCTGAGTCAAAGTTGTTTTTTGTCAAATTGATTTTTGTGTAAGAAAAAGTAGTAATACTATGTTTAAAACGGAAAATCAAATCAAAACTCTAACATCCATATCAATTTTGAAACCACAAAGATACACTCACTTTCAGTGGCATCCCCAGCGTTGACCCTCGGTGCATGGATCGGGTGTACCACGGACAATCTCTTCACGCCGTTGCTCTCTTTAACGACGTCGGTGTTGTTGTCTGCAGTGGTCAGTCTTGAAACTGTTTTTAAAATGTCGAATGAATTGTTTGCATCATTGAGACGTCAAGACAAACTCCCTGCGAACTAGATAGTCGGCATTTCGAATCCCGTTGGCTTAGCCAACTCTTACAATCGTAGCAAAATGTCTTATTTAATAATAACATTATGATTGTGCTTCAACTGAGAAAATGTAAGATAACTCAAAAGTCTTTTTCATAGAGATACAGTGTCAACATAAACTCATGAGCTTGTGTAAAAGATGAAATTCCCGATAAACTATTTAAATTTTGTCAGTTCCGTTTTTCTAAAATTATATATATTGATTGGAGAAATCTTAGAATGGCATACAATTTTATAATGTTTTTTTTTAGCAGAACACATATTAATACATTATGAAAAAAAACACAATCAATAAATACTTTTTTGTTTATCATGCTAATTTATTTTATTTACATTCTGATACATGTTGTCAGTCCAAAATTAATTAAAACATAAAAATTCTTTTAAATTCGAGCCAAAATATAGTAATCAGTCGACCACTCACTGGCGCCAGAAAAGGCCAGCTTATGATCAACGGGTATGACGTAAGGTGATCGCGTGTATGACTCAGCACTGCCGGTATTCCTGGTCTCATGAGCATTTGAGACTTCTTGGTACTGGTTGGGAATAGCCCGATTTAAGTTGCCTTGGTGACTGTTTTCATGGTCGAGAGATGGCCTGAATCTGCCAGGATTGTATATCTTGCTCTTGCCCTTGTAGGAACCTGGTATTTGAATTGGCATATTTGCTTGCTTATATGTGTTTAAATAGTTACATTAATGTAGTTAGATAGAAATCAAACCTGATGTTTTTGATGGAAAGTAATAAAATGACTCTGCAATCTGATTGGTCGCTTTTTGACCAATCTCATCGCTTTCATCTGCGTCTTCTTTGCTCTTATTTTGCACCGGATCGAGTTCCAGGTTGTCGTGGTTACGGCACACGTCTGGCGGCTCGGGTCGTGATTGAGGAGAGATCGGAATGTGAAGAGTGGAAGGGGAGAGAAGGAGAGAGTGTGTTGTCTTGTTGTCGTTGGAATCGACTGGCGGTTTGTTTTTGTTGCTGTTGAGTGTTGAGGAAAAAAGTTAAATTAAATAATTTTAACAATATATTTAATTAAAAAAACTGAAACAATTATAAGCTGAATATATCATAATTAATTAATTATTAATTATATAATAAAAACTACACTTAAATAAAATTATTCCAAAGTATGTAATATTTAAATCACAGACCAGTACTATTTTTTCATTAACATCTCTCAATGATTAAAATCGATTAACGATCGATGATGTTCCAAACGTACTTTCTATTCCTGCTCTTGGTTGCGGCAAGCCTCTTGCACCTCAAGACGGCAACCAGGAGAAGAATCGAGGCCAGCATGAAGACGCAGAGACCGATCACTGCCAGCCAGAACAACCAGGTTGGAACGTCGTCTGCTACTTGTGGCGGCAAAACCGTGGTGACTTTTTTGCGGTGATGAATTTTTATCACTAGAATGGTAAATAAAAATGCTCATTATTATTGAATATTTAATTTATTTAATAATAATTATTATATTAAAAGATTGATATTTCTTTATAGAACAAATAAAAAAACCGAAATCTATGAGCATTGACCCCTCTAGTGTAAAGTTTTAAATTAAATTATTTCATGAAAATTGGTTTCCAGAAATAGTTGAATAAATAATGACAAACTAAGAACAGCAAAAAAGCTTAGAAAAACACATCAAATTCATCTTTTACTTACATTTTGACTGCGGCAATCCAAAATTTGCTTTACCTGTAGAAATGAAGTGATAACAGACTTGTAATTTAAAAAAGCTATGATAAGGAAAAGGTCGAATGTAATAAAAAAATC
Source organism: Erpobdella octoculata (assembly GCA_963978895.1). Taxonomy (NCBI): domain Eukaryota; kingdom Metazoa; phylum Annelida; class Clitellata; order Hirudinida; family Erpobdellidae; genus Erpobdella; species Erpobdella octoculata. The sequence goes on along the minus strand of OZ022245.1, from coordinate 4,526,138 downwards.
AAATATTATAATTTAAAATAAAATCAATTTCGTTGACTGATTATAAAGTTAAGAAAACTATCGGTTGATTAATTCCCTATAGAATAAAAAGTAAGCAAACCTTTTAAGTTTTTGTTAGATAGATGTCGATCAATTTCAGTCTGTGGAGTTTCTATGATGCCACCTCCAATTCCATTATCTTATAAATTTATATATTAATAATAATAATCATATATTGTATTACGTAATATTTTTTGTAATAATATTTTATAAAATATATAATGATATTATATGAAAGACACAAACATTTCGGTGTCCTGAAAATGACTGTAGGTGAAAGTGGTCCATCTCCTGCATTGTTCCTGGCCTGTGCCTTAAAATAGTAAGTGGTCTCTGGGCTGAGACCCCTGATGGTGGCCGTCAATCGCTCCCCCATTACCCCCTCGACCGCCCAGTCTTTCTCTGACAGTGAAACATCTATCGTGTAGTAGACCAGATAACCTGTGGACATGAATAATTATATCAATGGAAGGATTTTGTTGATGAATGGAGACGGAAAACAATTTAACCAAAGAAAACACTGAAAATGTGAAATATTTTGTAATTTGATGTTATTGGATATCAGACCTGTGACTTGACCATTGGACATCTTGGGTGGCTGCCAGTTCAAAATAACCAAAGTTGGACGCCCCTCCATCACTATGGGGGTCAGGTCACGGGGGGCAGTGGATGGAGCTAGGGTGATACAAAAAAATCACGGAACAATTATTTATTATAGAAATTATATTTTAATAGTTAAATTGTGAGCAATTACTAAATGTTAATGATGCTTTAATAAGGTTTACATATATACATCTTGCACAACTGAATACCAACATTAAATCAACATTCAGTGAATGATAAACTTATATTTATATAAATGTTAATAACCAAGTGGCACTATTATAAGTTGATAAGTAAAAACATTCAAAACTATGCTGTTGTGTGCCAAACATAAACTTTTCAAATGCATTAGCTAAGAAAAAATTTAGACGGTAAAACAACTGGATATACTGTGAACGTGCACATTACACAATCATTAGGATTAGTTATATTTCACAAATTAACTAGTTTTTTTTTTATTTAATAAAAATTACAAATCAAATAATTACAAATGTTTGATTTAAAAAAAAACACACACACCTGCTTCAAAAGTTCTATTAAAAACGCTCAAACTCCAAGTGCTGACCCTGTTTGACCTCACCCTGACCTTGACATTGAACTCGTATTCTGTGTCGGGTCGAAGGTCTTCGATTCTCACGCTCAGCTGGGTCGTGTTGAAGAGTTTGTATTTCTTCGATGATTTCTGGTTGTACCTGACGTTGTAATTGTAAATGTAAGCATAAGTAATGGAACTTGATGTAAAGATTTGTAAGTGTAAGCTTAATCAATGTAACACAATGTAAATAACTGTCCAAGTAAGTATATAATCAATGTAAGTTGATGGTAATTAATGTAAACTTAATAATGTAGTTTATTGTAACTATTTGATAATGTAAGCTTAATAATGTAGTTTATTGTAACTATTTGATAATGGAAGCTTAATAATGTAGTTTATTGTAACTATTTGATAATGTAAGCTTAATAATGTAGTTTATTGTAACTATTTGATAATGTAAGCTTAATAAAGTAACACTCTAATTTTACACGATTATGTTATTTACAACTGATAGCAGATTGTATTGTAAATGTAATAAGAAGAAGTGTGATAGCAATGACATTTAACCAGTGAACCATGCATATATTACAAGCAGGATTTAATTAAAATATTTCTGAATTATTCTGAAATTAAAGCTACTTTATTCATATATAAATAAAAATGATTGACGAATTAATACCTGGCCACTAGCACTTACTCACCTAACAGTATACAGCCTGCCACCATCCAGGTTGAGTCTTTCACCACTCGACTTTCCACTCGCCCGATTATTCAGGGCTGTATCCGACCACGAGAGGTGCACCGACGTTGAACCGAGAACCACCGCTTTCAATCCAACTGGTGGTATCAGGGGCAGCTGTGGCTCAGGAGCTACAATCCAACAAGATATTTATCAAGAGTTTTATATATATATATATATATATATATATATATATATATATATATATATATATATATATATATATATATATATATATATATATATATATATATATATATATATATATATATATATATATATATATATTGTAAATAAAAACAACTGGCATAATACGGATAATAATAAATAATTTTAAAGATATGTAAGTTACAAGAATGAATTCTTTATAAGTTCCAGTCATAAAAGCCTTTGGGGCAAATAAACAAATTATATTAGCAAGCAAATCATTAAAACAGTTAAATTTATAAAAAAAAAAGTGAAAAAGTTCAATCAGCAAAATAATTCAATCAGAGAAATACTTCAATCAATGAAAAAGGTCAATCAATGAGCTACTGCAATCAATTAATTCATTTTAATAACTTAACAAACAAATCGACACCAACCATTTTCTTCCCTGGTGACCGTCGTCTCGTAAATCGGTTCCCCCTCACCGGCACCGTTGAAGGCTTTCAAGCTGATCACATACTCCGAAGACGGTTCTGCGATGAATAGATGAAAATTTAAATTAAACAGAAAAAGGGTTTTTTTGGATTAAATCTTTTTATAAAACATAAAATAATTAGAACGTTCTAGTTCTACCTGTTGATGCTTAATTGTGGATTTTCTAAGTTCAAACAGAATTTTTAATTAAAATGAACAAATTAAGATTATCAACAACATCATCATCACCATCATCATCATCAACAGCTTGAACAACACCATCATAATTATCAACAACATGAACAAAACGATCATCAACAACAGCGACATCATCTTTATTAACATCATCAATCTCAACGACAATATCATCAGTAACAACAACATCATCACCATCATCATCAACATGAACACCATCATCATCAACAACAACAACAGCAAACTGACTCAGATTCTTTATGGTGTGGTGGCAATGTTTCGCATCCACGAACTGCCTGAACACATCCGGCAAACCCACGCCGTACCCCAGCATGTACCCCCTGATCAGAACATCTTGCTTCGCCGGAGGCATCCAGCTGACTACGATGGAATTCGACAGCGGGCGAACATGCAGTGACGAAGGCTTACCGGGCACCACTGTCTCTGCGGGATCAAACATCATTTGTCAAATATACGCAATTAAAGTGAGTTATTCACACAATAAATTATTTTTAAAAAATATTCGGTTTAAATATTTTTATCGACAGATTTTAAACAAACATCTTATTCATTTCGCAGTTTATTTTGTCGAGGATTACGACAACGGAAAAAATATAGAAAGTACCGTCCGATGAACTGTACGGCGTTTTTGAAGAAATCCAACTGGAGTAAGGTCCGGAACCGTTCACGCTGAGCGCCTGCACTCGGAACATGTACTCCACGTCCTTGTTTACACCTTTAAATAAAAACAGGTAAATCTTAGAAGTAGTTCGTGGTCAGGATATACAAATAAATAAATATATCTTATTTTATTTTGTTTTATTAAAATAATTTACGAACAATTTATATTACCTGTGTAAACTGACAAATTGAACTATTAAGCACTCATAAAGCAAGACTTACATGTGTGAAACACCTGAGATAAAAACTAATGATCACCTGTTAGCTGCAGCTGCTTGTGCTCCGAATCCGTTGCTAAAGTAAGAATCAAGCTCTTGCTGGCCTTTGACCTGTATTTGACCTTATAACCCGTCAGGAGGCCATTGGTCTCCATAGGAGCTTCCCAGCTGACCAGGATGTCCTGCTGTTAGGATTCAGTTTGAAACTGTTAGATAGTTCATGCATTATTTGGAGAAAAAAATGAATTTAATTAACTCTAACGTTTGGTTCCAGGACTTTGATGCTGATATTTCTCGGAGCTGAAGACGGAACTGAAGTTAAGAAAAAAATTGAAAGTTTAAAATGAATTTCAAGTCGAATATTATAATCAATAAATAACTGAAATATTATTTCACTGAAATAATAAACTTCAATACCATTTTAATATTTAAAATGATACAAATAATTGGATCATTTTTTAAAACCACGATGTTTGAATTGTGTTTGAATTGCCACAAAAGAAGAAGAAAAACTTTTTTATTCAAAGACAAAATTTTCCATGGGAATATTAAATGTGCACATTCTTCGGAAATTTTAAATCCCAAGGAAGCAATCTTGCAGAAACTAAATGGCCATTCCAGATGTGTTTGTTCCACATTTATGAATACAAGCTGGCAGGCAGGCATACAAACACATACAATCACACACACACACATATTTATACAAACACATACCCTCACATGCATACAATCACACACATATTTATACAAACACATACCCTTATATGCATACAATCACACATATATTTATACAAGCACATACCCTTATATGCATAGAATCACACACATATTTATACAAACACATACCCTTTTATGCATACAATCACACACATAATTATACAAACACATACCCTTATATGCATACAATCACACACATAATTATACAAACTCATACCATTATGTGCATACTATTACACACACATATTTATACAAACACATATCCTTATATGCATACAATCACACACACACACACATATTTATACAAACACATATCCTTATATGCATACAATCACACACACACACACATATTTATACAAACAGATACCCTCATATGCAAAAATCAGACACACATATTTATACAAACACATACCCTTATATGCATACAATCACACACACATATTTATACACACATACACTCATAGGCATACAATTGCATAAATTTAAATGTATCGAATTACTTAAACTTGCATGCATACAATTGCATACACTTATATATGCATAACACATGATAACAAACACTTACATCCATACAAGCTCATCCACTATCCACTCACATGCATACAAACAAACACTTACATGCGTACAATTACGTCAATTACATACATTTACATGCACAACAATACATCTACTCACACATGGAATCACATGCATAAAATCAAACACAAACTAACCATCTGGATAAGTCCTGCAAACAGTTTCCACAGGTTGCTTCTTAGTAACACCACTTCCTCCATTAAGCCCATCTTTAAATGCATCGAGGATGAATCGATAATAACAGAACGGTCGAAGGTTATCGACTCGAAAGTTCGTGACCCCGGCAAGCAGAGTGACCTGAACCTCCGTGAAGTTCAAGGTCAAATCTTCGGCACGATAGGTCAAGGTGAGTGGAGTGAGCAATGACTGTCTCCATGTCAGAAGAATGGATGTTGAGAAAAGTGGAGTGGCAACAAAGTTCTCAACAGCTGGCTCTAATTTGACTGTAATAAGATATTAAATTGTTTTTAATTAACCTATTAAATCCAGTAATTAATTTATTACACCCTATTATACATCTATTTAGTCTAATGATTACATTTAATATATTCAATGAACAATACTATAAATCTACATAACATTGTTGCAAGGAGACCTGCCACAAAATGCAATGAATCCACAGGTTTAAACAATTTCTTTATTAATTAAAACTTATTTAATTCCGAAGTAGTAATAAATTTACTTTGTAAACAAATATAATATTTCATCTTAAAAACATTACACAGAGAAAATAAAAAAAAAAACATTTTGAACTCACGTTCGCTTTTTGTCATGACGTGTAAAACTTTTGTAGAAATTAATTCTTTCGTCCCGTTGGTCAACCCGATGACGAGAATCGAATAGTTGGTAGCCGGTTGAAGATGGTCGAGGGTTGCAGTTCTTTCGGATGTTCTGATCGATCGGGTTCTATGAAATCGGACGTGAACGAAAAATAAATGTTAAATAATTTATTGTAAAGAATTTGTGGAAATAAATTTGGAATGTAATTTATTAATGGTATGGCGATGATGATGATAAATTCATAAAAACAGCAAAATTGATTTGCATAATAAGTGCATATAAACTCAACATTGATGGAGTGAGCGAGTAGCTGATTTGAAAAATTTAATTAAGAAAGAAAGAAAGAAAAAACACATAGAAAAAATTCAATAACATAAGAGTAATAAAAAGTAATATTTAATAATATGCAAACTCTCTCTCTCTCTTTTTCTCTCTTTTTCCCTCTCTCTCTCTTTTTTTCTCGTTTTCTATGTTTCTTCCCCCTCCCTCTCTCATTATCTATGTTTTTTAATACATAGTTAAAACCACGTGAACAACAACATTAGTTGAATGGAATTAAAAATGTTGAAACAAAGCTGAACAGGCAAGCATGCAAACATGCAAGCAACAACCAACCTTAGAAGCACGACCTCCTTCCACACCATGATATAATCCATCGGGTCTTCAACGCCCCTCAAATTTTTAAACGAAAGAACGATGCTTCGTGCCTCAACCATTGTTGATACGACATGAAAATGAGGTGAACTCGTAGCGCTGTTGTCCTCATGGGGAATTTCTAAGCCATCTGGTGAGGAAAAATTAAAACAGATTACAACCAATACAAAAATTAGTTATCCATGATGGCAACTATTTTTAAACGCTTATTAAAATTCGATATCAAAAGCTTTCATTTTATATATCAGATTCCTTATAATTTATTTTTTTATAACAGTTTATAGTTCTTTACACCAGGTGTTCTAAGACTGAAAGGCTGTATGTAGGAAGCACCTAAGTACTTCCTGTCTTGGATCATAATTTGATTCTTTTAACTTTTCCCTCCTCCTTTCTCCAGGCTTGGGACTGGGTCGCAGTTAGCGAGGCGGAGTTAAAATCAAGGTTTGTTTGGAATATGCGTATTAGTTTATGCTTGTTTTATAGTTCCTTCTTAAAAATATGTTTATGAAAAATGAGCGCTCACAAGTTTTGTTTTAATAATTAACATAATTTGAATAATCTATCGGAAAATCCTCACGAACCAGTTTTCGTTCTCTTGACGACGGTAACCATGGCTGCGGTTTGCACGGAGCCGAGCCTGCTGGTTGCCAAGCACTGATAAATACCGCTGTCGCTAGGCAACGAGCCGAGAAGCCTGAGGTGGGATTTAACTCCACGGCTATCGAATTCGTTAGTTATAATTGCTGCTCCAGGTAGCGATGGGTTTTCCCGGATGGGTTTTCCATTTCGCAGCCACACTAGACTCGGCCTGGGGCTCCCAGTTACGGCGCATCTCAAATCGATATCTGATTGGCTGTCGTATATCCCCGGCCAGAGAGTTTGCGTAAACGCGGGAAGAGCTGAAGGAAATAAAACAAAAAATATCTCATTAAGATTTTTTCTTTTGAATAAATCTTATATTCCACCAGGGACGTCATTACTGCGAAAACCACGATGGAGCAAGATACTGGAAGAAACCCAAGTTGCATCATATCATTACTAAAACTTTCCTTCTAAAATAGCCGGGGGGGGGGGCAGAAGTACTTTTCAAAAGACTTCTCAATCGTCTAAGGGGGTCCACTTTAAAATCTAGTATACGAGGCAACCCTCTCCCCCTTATCCCCTAATTGACGTCCCTGTTTTCTACACAAATCAGAGATAAAAAAGTTGTTTTAAAACTTCAGGAAGAAGAGTGCTTACTCGAAACAGTGACGAAGTTGGTCACTTCAACGACGTCTTCAGTGTTTGAAGCTCTGCAGGTGTAGAAAGCTGAATCTTCGTGACGTAGTTTTGATGTGACCAGACTGCTCCTGCCTATGATCTTAATCCTGTCATCTCCGCTGTAACGAAGATGTTTAAAAAATCTTATTTAGAAAAGTACGTTCGAGCCTTAACTTAAAAATAAGTTGAAACACTAAACACAGTTTCATGTTTATCATCACAGTTAATAATAACCATGCCACATATGATATGCGTGTGTACACCTAACTCGGCAACATACGGTGATTGTCATACGGTGACTGTCGTATGGTGATTGTCATACGGTGACTGTCGTATGGTGATTGTCATACATGATTGTGTATACATCTGAAACCCCACATGTGGTGGTATGCATTAATCTTATTCACGTGCGGAATATCAGCATAAATGACCAACTTGAAGAAGAAAAAAAACAAAGGGCACTACCAGATGTAACAAAAAACAACATCTGACGTTAATGGCTCCTTTATGCATTATGCATGGGGCCCATATTTACAAGAGGAAATTCCCGTAAACTAAAAATAAACGAAAAACAGATAAAAGCAGGCTGTCTATAAATAACAATTAGCGCCATTGTTTATGATGGGGGTGAATACTTGCTTGAAAACTCAACAAATGAAACAGGTCACTGCTTTGCAACATAAACCACTCCTTTAGGCATAATAATAACAGAACAGGTTGCGTTAAATCAATAAAGAAAAAATTCCCGCAGGCTTATTTCTAATAAAAATCTTTAATTTATACACATTGATATATCAACCAATCAATAGTTAATCATCTTCAAACAATCAATCAACAAATCAAGCCACCAATCAATTAACCGTTTAATCATTTAAGTAGTATGTAATGCCATAAAATTAGTAAATATATACAATTTTAATAATAATAATAATCAGATGTATACATAATCTTCTTACTCTGTGTCGACCAGCACCCCATTCTTGAGCCACACCACGGAGGGTCGGCCCCCGTTTCTGTCTCTTCCGTTGACCCCGCAGTGAAGGAGCAAGTCACCCCCTAGTGGAACCTCAGTGTCCCGAGGTCTGTAGAAGAATCTAGGGGGAGCCCCGAGGTAGGAGACTGGAGAAAAACAAAAAATGTTTTAATTTTTCTTCAAGCTAGACTAACTCTGACTAAGAATAAATCAAAAATCAATAATTTAAAAAATGACTAGATTCAAAGAAACGATATATTCGAGAACGTTGAGCAAAATTAATTGTTGGTTTATATGGAAGCACTGAGAATCAAACTATCATCAGTTTCGCGTCATTCTCCGAAGTGGAAAAATAACAATGAATATTAATCAGCTGTGGAAAAATATCCAAAAATGTCAGCCTGGAAATGCTTTGGCTTGCAAGTAGATATGTACTTGTCACCAGATGGTGCTGTTGGACGACCTTGTCGACATAAAAAAAACAACTTGGGTTTGTTTAAAACAGTCACCAAGCCTGGGTAAAAGAGGAGGGAAACAGTAATGTGCGATCACATTATGATCTGCAACAAGAGACGCTATTTTACAGCTCTTTTAACTAATTCAATATACTTGTAAATTTTGTTTTCAATTTTTTTACTCACTTCTTGCTTTCAAATTGTGGCGAAATTTTGCATTTCATTGTTTATGAATGAAAATACGTGCAATGAATAAAATACAAAATAATTTAGCTTGAAAACACTCATTTAATCTAATAAAAGCGTGGGGATTTTATTTTATTTAAGCTCTTTTGATTACAAAAACATTTAACACGAGCACGTAGGCTTTTATAAGATTAAAAGAGTGTTTTAAACAACTTTTTCTAGTTTTTTTTTCAGTCATTGAAAACAAAAGAGCGAAGAAAACCATAAATTATCATTTTAAAAAAACGTTGTTGTATCAGCGCAGTTATTTTATGGACTTGCTGCTATGTGCTGAATGCTACTACCTTTGGTAGTTGAACTATGGATAGGAGGGCTCATGGTGAAAAAGCTCAAAGAAAGTTATGACTACGAATGAAACCGTCATGTCATGGTCGGTTATTATTATGTCTGCGTCAAATTTTAATGGTAAACCCAGATCGTGTGTATGTCAGAAGAGAAATCCTTAAATTACCCCACGCATAATTCACAAGGAAAGATATTCGGCGTTATATTTTGTAAACATTCCCATTTCATATATCAATCATCTTAACACAACACAAACATAAACATCACTTCACAAAGAGCGCTGGCTTTTTTAATTCACAGATTTTAGTGGGAAAGCGAGACCTTGTTAGTTCACGCTCGCTGTCGTAAGCGCGTGTGTGGATGTTGTTATAAAAATTCTTTTGACGCTTAGTTGTACCGAGGTGGGGGGGGAGATGCCGTTAAAATGCCATACCCGTTAGTCCGCTTGTGGTACGGGAACACATCAGGAGCGTCATTTCAGAAATTCCTTGGGGGGGGCCAAACTTTTTCCGAGAATTTATTCTGCACAAATTTTCTAACAAATCTGCCTCCAAAAAATAGCGGATGATCCGGGGGGGGGTAGTCGGAGGGGTACATTTTAAAAAAATGTTATTTACTTTATATAAAAAACTTTCAACCACCCACCCCCCTGCCCCCCTCCAAATGACGCCCCTGGAAAACATATCTGTCCGGTCTTCCATCCGTTCTCTGACAGTCACCGATCAAATTGATCGAGATACGATCTGACCCCTGCGTGCACTCTCTAGCTCTGGGTGAACGATATTGTCACTCAAGCATGTGGCAAATGTTCAATTTTTTCCCGTAATTTTCTCACGTTGAACCATGGTGAGTAATTTAGACAAATGAGTGAAATTTTCAAAGATAAAAACTGTAAATTAATATATAACATAATCCATGATTGATAGGTGTTTATTACTATCCACTATCCATCTCAATTATATCGAGCACGAATTTCCGTTTGCTCACAATTATCCGCTAAAATATCTGATCATATTTCATCGCATGAAACCTCTGAAACTTTTTTTCCTCTTTAAGTCTTACTAATCTGGAGAATATCCTTGGTATTCGGTACGCCGTGTATCTACCTACGGTAGTACTATCAATTCATTTCAACTTTTTTCAGAACAGAGAACAGTTTTTAATTCACCCCCCCCCCGCCCCCAAAAGAAAAACTTTCCTAGAGCTGCGGATGACAAACCACTATTTTCTTCAATAGTAACTGGCGGTACGACTACACTAAGAAACAAAAATCCAGGATTAATAATGTTGATTATATATCACTTGTTAAGAAAGCGCAGTGCAATCCATTTATAACGGATGCTTGTCATACGCGACCTCAGCTGTTATGTAAACATTTAGTTTTAAATTTATTATTTTCATTTCTGACGCAACTGGCTCATATATGCTATAATAAGCATTGGTAATATATACGTATAATAAATTATTTATAGTAAAATATACATTTTAATTCAAAAGCTTCAATAAATCAAATCAGCTTTATTTATCCAACATCAAAGCGCAGAAAATCGTAGGCAGGAAAATATCGTTACGTGTAATGAAGGAAAACGCCAATAACATATGCTCTTTGATTCAAAAGCATATCAGACATGCGCGCTACACGAGTCATATGTCGCCATCTTGGCTAGACCGACGCGATGTGCGATTCTCTCGGCGATGTAGAAATTATGAATGAAATCACGGTTTTTGACAGTTGCCTCACTGCCGATATCGTAGAATGGAAGTTATTTAATGCCAGCAGAGTCGGCGGCTGTGAGCGAAAACCAGCGAGCGAAATTCGGCGAGCGACACTTGCAGAAGAGCCGCCCGACACGACGACGCCATAACAGTTGTATTGCAAGCGAGCGGAAGAATACATCTACTACATAAATACGTGAATGTAAACACATCAATAATAACGCTTCAACGCCGGCTATAAATAATCTCTAATGTGGTGATTTAATCATGCTTCTTCTTCTTATTCGCTAGCAGGCTGGTTTTTTTTAGTCTTCAGTTTTAATTTGATTAATCCGCCGATTCCTAGCTCCGCCTGTGTTGATAAAAAAGAAAACGTGCTTAATAAAAATGGCAACTTGGCAATAAACTATCAAACGGGGACTTTGGAGCACAAAGAATGAGAAAATAAAGAAGAAAATCGTAAGAATTCGTTAAGCTATAAAAATGCTTAGTAATGTAATAAATCATCGAGGCAAGATTTTGAGATAAGAGATACGATTGGTCTTTCGTCAAGCGAGAGTGTGGGGGTTGTATATATATATGTGTGTTGTAAGTTGTACACACAATGTACTATTATTATTCTTATACTTAAGTAAACATACATAAACACAAATGACAAATATATATATACTAGCCATTTACTAGCATTTACAAATTAAACATACATAAACACAAATGACAAATATATATACTAGCATTTACAAATTAGCAAATATATATACTAGCATTTACCTGCCCGGTGTTGCCCGGGTCTATTTTGCATTTTTGGTCATAAAAGGCAAAATGGAGAAAAACTATGCTTCTCAAGTCTAGAAATTTTTAATAAAATCAGTTTATGCGTTTAAATTAACACACACATACATACATACATACATACATACATACATACATACATACACACATACATGCATACATGCATACATACATACATACATACATACATACATACATACATACATACATACATACATACATACATACATACATACATACACCCACATACACACACATACATGCATACATGCATGCATACATACATACATACATACATACATACATACATACATACATACATACATACATACATACATACATACACACACATACATGTATGCATACATACATGCATACATACATACATACATACATACATACATACATACATACATACATACATACATACATACACACACATACACACATACATTTTTATATATCAGATACAATTCTTCTTATGACTACGATAAATCGACTTAAAGACGATAACGCAATGCATTATTAAATTTTAAAAAAAACGCATACCACGTTAAAACTTTTAAATCGATGGAGTAATATATGTGTCTGACGTAGGTGAAAGCCGGCTGAACAGACAAAGCGATTTACTTGCCATAAAAAGTCGATAAACATCAGCATTCCATTAAAGGAGCTTAATGAGATTTTCGCCTCATTGCCTTCTCATTAGACGACTTCGAGTTGGATATCCTCCTTTGCCAACTTGAGTCTCTATCATTTATTTCACCTCGAAGCTGATAAAAAATCGGCGAAAAATGAAGCGGCTTTGAATGTTCAAATGAATCAAATGAGTGAGATAAGTTTCTGTTTCTGAGAATCTGTTGTTAATAGTTTTTATTAACCGACAAGTTTAGGTTAATAAATGACTTAATAAATAAACGTGGGTTTCCTATTTAAGATAATTTAATAGCGAATTTACAGCTAACGTTAAGTAAAGAAATGGGAATGGGCGCGGTGTGCGGTGTGCGGTGTGCGTGTGGTGTTATAGGTGCGACTGTACGTGTGGGCATCTCATCGTATGCCAAACTGCTAAAAGCAATCTCGGTACTCAAGTAAATCAAACTGCTTCGTCATTTGTGCCTCTCTCTCTCTCTCTCTCTTTCTCTCTCTCTCTCTCTCTCTCTCTCTCTCTCTCTCTCTCTCTCTCTCTCTATCTCTCTCTCTCTCGCTCGCTTTTCCCACCACCCCCCGACCTAGCGAAGATCAAGGAACGGTTTAAATGATGATAAAAAAAATGAATAATTAAATATATATATTGATGTTAAACCGGATTAAGAAAAAAGGACTCATTTAGATCAGACGAAAAAGGTCATGTGAAAGTAAGAAATTGAAGTACACTGAAACGCACCGAGATCAGTGTCCTGAGAGAGGGTGACTGACCGACTGGTTTTCACCTTGTCCTCCTCGTTGGACGTGCGGCACTTGTAGCGGCCGAAGTGGAAGTTGCGAACGTCGGCGATCTCCAGTACACCGTCGGTGTGGACCAGGAAACCCCGACTGACGGTGCTTTCGATCTTACGATCGTCCTTGAACCATTCGATCGTGGCGGCAGGTAGGGCGTCGACTTTGCAGACTAGAAGGGCGGAGTCACCCGGGTAAAGCAGGGATGGGCGAGGTTCTTCGACTACGGTTTTTTCAAGATCTGCACGTAATTTTTTTTTTAATTTATAAAACATCCATATAAGTTATTTTCATTTAACAACACTGCGTCGTATTTGAATCTAAAAAAAAAGAAAATAAACATAGTTGCTATATTGGAAATGGAATAAAATAATTTGGAAAAATAGAATTCAGTACGCAAGTTTAATGTTTTGAAGGGAAATGACAAGCTTACAGGAGGTTCGTAGGTGGGCCACCCGACTGACGATGCTGCCCAGGTTGGAGATGGCCACCATGCACTGGTACCCCCCCTCGTCTGATTTCGTCAGTCTCTGAGAGTTCGAGTTGACGAAATAAAGCGATCCGTTTGTCAGTTTTACTCTGTAATAAAGTAACAAAAAACAAGAGTTTAGATTAGATGTAATATTTGTAAGCTTGCGGTAATTCGTTTACTCGTAGCAATTCCATTTGTAAATAGTTTTGAATAAAAAAAAAAATGGGGAAATTTCTGCTCAGTAAGTATATTGATCAACGAAGATAAAATACGACAGAAAAAATGAAAAGTTGTCAAAAAAAACATTCAAGTAACCTTTTGTTGTCGTAATTAACGGAGACGCCATCTTTTAACCACGTGACGTTCCTGTTGAGCGCCTCACTCAGCGCCGAAGAAGATAGCGAAGAGGAAGATGAAGATGATGAAGATGAAGACGACGAGATGGCGATCTGACAGCTCATGACTACCGGCTTGTCGCGGAAAGCTACGACGTCGTCGGGTTGAACTAGAAAGATTATTCCAACTACCTCTTCAGTGGAAGAGGAGGACGCTAACAGCAGAAATGGAGCAGCTGATGGAGATGATGATGATGATGGAGATGATGATGATGATGATGATGATGATGATGATGATGATGATGATGATGATGATGACGGTGTTACAAGGTCCCCGCGAGGTTCGGGGCGTGTCGTTAATGATGGCGATGATGATAGTAGTGGTGATGATGATGATGATAGTGGTGATGATGATGATGATGATGATGATAGTGGTGACTTGTGAGCGGACTGGATTGGCATGGCTTTCAGAGGAGGAGTAAAGTCCGACGACGACGACGTGATTGAAGTCGTAGCTGAAAATTTAATTAACGTAGAAATAAAGTTTGAAGAATTCGTTAGTGGAAATTAAGAAAATCTGAGTTTTTTTATTTAAAAAAAAATTGAGTTTTCGTTCACATCTCCACTTCCCACCATTCCATCATTAAGGCATCCACAAGCCATGATGACTCACTCAATCACCCAAACTCACTCATCCACACACACTTGCCCACTAATTCATTCGGTCCCATCTCCAATGTCTCTCCCCGGCCAGTATATATTTGTTTGGTGCGTGTGTCTGAGTGTATGTGTGTGTATGTGTGTGTGTATGTGTCTGTGTGTGTATGTGTGTGTGTGTGTGTGTAGGTGTGTGTGTGTGTGTGTGTGTGTAGGTGTAGGTGTAGGTGTAGGTGTGGCACTCATAGGGTAACACCGCACATGAATTACAACACGAATATTACCACACACATACACACACGCACGTGTCTCGCATGTTTGTATAATTTATGTCATCCAATTATCTTGTTGTTGTTGTTGTTGTTTTTTTACTGCTGTGACCTGCCTGGACTGCCATCATGCGCTGCTACGTGCGTTCGAATTGATGGCCGTTCGAAACTTTCGCTCTTCTGAGAGAGTATTTTTATTCTTCTTTTTTTCTTGCTTTGAGCTTATCCTTCTTCTTTGAAAATCATCAAACATTCAAGACATTCGCAGAGATTTCTCTCCTACATTACCAACTGTGGAGAGACAGAGGGGGGGAGTTCTCTTTCCCCACTCTCTCTTTAATTTCCCCAACACCCCACTACAGAACCATCTCTTCTCTCTTTCTCTCCTTCTATTCCCCTCCCTTCTCCACACACGCTATCTCTCCCACTGATGACTTTTATTCCATCCAGCGGGGTTTTGCTAATTAACTGAGCGGATCATGTTATATTGTACATGCAGACCGGCTATATATTGTACATGCAGACCGTCTATATATTGTACATGCAGACCGTCTATATATTGTACATGCAGACCGTCTATATATTGTACATGCAGACCGGCTATATATTGTACATGCAGACCGTCTATATATTGTACATGCAGACCGGATATATATTGTACATGCAGACTGGCTATATATTGTACATGCAGACTGGCTATATATTGTACATGCAGACTGGCTATATATTGTACATGCAGACTGGCTATATATTGTACATGCAGACTGGCTATATATTGTACATGCAGACTGGCTATATATTGTACATGCAGACTGGCTATATATTGTACATGCAGACTGGCTATATATTGTACATGCAGACTGGCTATATATTGTACATGCAGACTGGCTATATATTGTACATGCAGACTGGCTATATATTGTACATGCAGACCGGCTATATATTGTACATGCAGACCGGCTATATATTGTACATGCAGACTGGCTATATATTGTACATGCAGACCGGCTATATATTGTACATGCAGACCGTCTATATATTGTACATGCAGACCGGATATATATTGTACATGCAGACCGGATATATATTGTACATGCAGACTGGCTATATATTGTACATGCAGACCGGATATATATTGTACATGCAGACCGTCTATATATTGTACATGCAGACCGGATATATATTGTACATGCAGACCGGCTATATATTGTACATGCAGACTGGCTATATATTGTACATGCAGACTGGCTATATATTGTACATGCAGACCGGCTATATATTGTACATGCAGACCGTCTATATTCCTCCAAGCCACGGGATCTCGTCTTAGATTTTTTTTCGAGACACATCGTTGAACCGAGACAAGACAGACATATCCTCGAGACCGTCTTGAATAGAGACCGGCTCTCGAGGCGTCCGTCTTAGTGCCTGTTTTCACATGTCAATTGTTGTTTTTATATTTTTTTATTTTCAATAATAATTTTTTTTCTTCAGTTTTCAGTTGATCGGCCTGTCGCCGTTTCTTCTGTCCCGTTGAATGCGTCTCTCTCTCTCTCCTATCTTCCAGTCAGGTTCGTGTGATGCCGGTGAATAATGCCGACATTATCAAGACCGTCTCCGCAGAGTCTTGGAGCCAATAAACCGACCAACCAGGACATGTAGGGTCATGTTCCAGGATCACGGTCTCTTTCTCCCTATTTCTCTATCCCTTTTCCTATCCCTCTCACACTCTTCCTATTTCTCTCTCCCTATTTCTCTATCCCTCTCTCCCTATTTCTCTCCTCTATCCCGTCGGTCTAATTGTTTCTTCGGTTTTTCCTTTTCCTATCAGCCTACGCGTCGATGGGTATTTACTTTAATTATTTATTTTTTCTTGTTTTCCTTTATTTCTCATTTCCATGCTAGCATGAAAGAACTTCTTCTTTTGCGTCTGTGCTTTTCTCCGTGTGTATGTGTGCGTATGTGTGTGTGTACGTGTGCGTGTGCATAGCGACAAAAGAGGACAAAGAAGACACGGAGAGTATTTTCCTCACATAAACCGCACACAACACTACACAAAGTCACTTCACCATTAAGTCGAAATATGGCTCGAAATCGATAAAAAAAAGAAAATAAGAGAGAGAAAAAGAAAGGAGAGAGTGAGAGAGAGAGAGAAAGAAAAGACAGTGGAAGGGAGAGAGAAACTTGATAAGAATCTTTTGAGCTTATATATTTTTCTTCAAAGAAAAAAATATATATTAAGAAATGCAACGTTACATCACTGGTGTTGTTACGTCGTCCTATGTGCGTTATTGTGCAGCGGTTGTATATATATATATATATATATATATATATATATATATATATATATATATATATATATATATATATATATATATATATATATATATATATATATATATATGTATATATATATATATGTATATATATATATATATATATATGTGTGTATATATATATATATATATATATATATATATATATATATATATATATATATATATATATATATATATATATATATATATATATATATATATATCTGTGTGTTGTATAACTGTAAGCTGGTTAGTCGGTTTGTGTACAATGTAGATACAGTA
Organism: Erpobdella octoculata; assembly: GCA_963978895.1. Lineage (NCBI taxonomy): Eukaryota > Metazoa > Annelida > Clitellata > Hirudinida > Erpobdellidae > Erpobdella > Erpobdella octoculata. The sequence continues at coordinate 4,508,280 of OZ022245.1, read as the reverse complement.
CATGATTGTAACTGTGTTGTAGAAATGAGCTTGTATAGCGTTGTTGTGTATAATTTGTAGTCGTGTGTGTGTTTTATTTATCAGCGCTGTGTTGGCCGATGAATTTTTAAATAAGCAATCTCCTTTCTCATTACTGGATCCGCTCAAGATAAATGTGGTTGTCCTTAAGTGAATATTTGAAAGAGAGAGTGACCTAGAGAAGGAGACAGGAGACAGGAGAGACAGAGAGAACAAGAGAGAACAAGAGAGAGAGAGAGAGAGAGAGAGAGAGAGAGAGAGAGAGAGAGAAGAGAGAGAGAGAGAGAGAGAGAGAGAGAGAGAGAGAGAGATCATTTGACTGGTACATAAAAAATGTCGCTTTTCGCGTGCACGCTGGTACAGTTCGTTGTTGCAATTTATTAATTGAATGAAACGCATTGAATAGTGCAAGTACGCACATAACACACAAACTTGTGCGTTGGTGGCTTGTTGTAGAGTCTAAAACTGGAAAAGAGAGAAAGTAAGATTGAGAGAAAGATAGAGATAGGGAGATAGATAATTAATGAGAGAGAGAGAGAGAGAGAGAGAGAGAGAGAGAGAGAGAGAGAGAGAGAGAGAGAGAGAGAGAGAGAGAGAGAGAGAGAGACAGATATGCGAAAACTATGTCCACCATTTCTTTCAGTCGCTCGAATGACAGAAGAAAATATCTTAAAACTTCCAAAAGTACAAAACTTCATCAATTCTCACATTCATTCTTCTTTTTACACACTTTTACTTAACTTGACTTCTCTGTCTGTCTGTATGTCGTCAAATTTTGCAATCGATTTTAAACTAACTTCCCGATGAGGTAGAGACTTCAAAATTTAAAAATACCTCCGAACTGATTAATAATGCATTCTATCAAATTTTCGGATCGATTAGACAAAATTTAATTTAATAATTATTTGTGATATTTTCGTCAAACTATTTATTGTCTATGCTAATATGCTCGTTGTTTATGTAACACACGCACACACACACACACGAACGCACGCAAAAATATAAAAGTGTGTTTTTAAAAAAACTTTGTTTTTGCTTGCTTCACTTGTTCGCACATAGCTTCGTTAATTAAGAAAATTACACGCTTCCTAATTAAACAACAATGCCACACACACACATTAAAGACGCTCATATATATATATATATATATATATATATATATATATATATATATATATATATATATATATATATATATATATATATATTAAAAGATAACAAGTACCGTAAGGCTTGCCCTACCGTATTTCCAATTTTATCCACCAGCCACCTCGCCCCTTTACCCGGAGAAAATAACAAATTTACCAGGAAAATTTTTTTTGTTTGTTCTGAGTGAACTATTGATCATCAAACAGGTTTGGACTGGTTGCTTTATGTTATGGGTACATTTGCGGCTGTTACCGTGGCCTATCACTGGTGGTCGTTTGATCCTAGGGGGTTTATGGGCAATGGGGTTGTAAGTTTCCCGGTCCCGCCCCACTGCAAAATGAATTACAGCCTTATTAAATAGTGAATGCTTCTCTTCTGACCAAGAATAAAATACAATTTGTGGTCGAAAATAAGCAAGTAATATTTATTTAATTCGTTCTCGCAGAGGTGTAGAAAACAAAATGTGTAATTTTATACGTAACTATTTCCTTAAAGTTCTTGGGTTTATCTAGTTTTACAATTAATAAATTACTAAAGTTTTACTATTTTTAGAACGGTGGTGACGATCTCCCACGGCTGCGATGGACCCCCCCGTATAGACCCCTACAGACCGGCCATAGCACCACAACACGAAGAATGCTAAGAAAAGCAAAAAGAAAAGAAAATATTGTGACAATAAAGTAGACGCAGTATAATTAATTAATTACATTTATTATTAGTATTTACCGTCGTAATTAGATTATAGTGTTGTTGCTTGTATTATCTAATTACATTTATTATTAGTTATTAGTATTTACCGTCGTAATTAGATTATAGTGTTGTTGCTTGTATTATCATGATTATTACTTTATTACCTTTGTGTTGCCGGATTTTTATCCTCCGCTGCATATTGACAGGAAAATAGATTGCACGCGCCCACTGCACCGAGTCGCAATTCTCCCCCCCCCCAGTCGTGCATGCGCTGTGTAAATAACAGACCCCCCATCGACGGGGACGTCAATTTGAGGAGGCAGGGGGATCGAACATTTTTTGAGAAAAGTATCTCCGACTACCACCCTTCCCGGTCTTCAGGTTTTTTTTGGGTGGAAAATTTAAAGGGTTTCGGTAATGAAAGATTGGTAGACCCTGAGAGCAAGTCGCCCCTCCCCCCAAGGTTTTGCCGAAATGATGTCCTTGCTCAACGACAATTTGACAAGGTTCTTGGATTATAAGGTGGCGTTAACAACGACGGCGACGTTTATGATATTTCGTCGGCTGTGATATAAATGGCGGTTGTCGTGATGATAATGATGCCGATGAATTTTACAAGGGGGACGACGGTACTTTGCGAAAACAAAATTGCGAAACCGTGATATTAATGACTGCTTAAATTTCGACTCGGTCGTCATGGCCACGATCTCCTCCGTCCGGTCCGTCCGTCCAGGGTAAATATTTACAGGGTCGAGAATTACGGAAAGCCATCGAAGTGCACGGCGAGCGGCTTTTCATTGATTTGCATGCGAGCACGTCACGAGACATTTCCGTAATAAAAGCATTTAAGCGCGTCCAAAACACAGGGGGTGGGGAGAGAGGAAAGGGAGAGAGGAGGGGGGATAAAAAACATACAGACAGGAGGCGCGTGGATCGGTTTCATCAGTCAATCCGTCCATCCATCATCATATTCATTCATTCATTCATCAGGACTCATTCACTCACTCAGACACGCGTCATCTCTTTTCCTTTCATTCATTCAATTCTTCGGTTACAACGTCGCCGCTGTTGGCGGCGGACGATCCCACATTTGTCGTCGGCTAATGCGTCGTTTGTTCCTATATATCTATTATTATACCATTATATATATATATATATATATATATATATATATATATATATATATATATATATATATATATATATATATATATATATATATATATATATATATACCGCTTATTCATCCATCAATGATTTTTTTTTCTTCCACTCATTAATTATATTATTATTGCTTTTCTCCTTTGTTTTTCCGTCCATTCCTCTTTCATCACGACGATTCGTGGCTTCTGAGTTGGAAAAATAATCGCAGTCAGCGACCACCCACGTACATCATCGTGGTGGTCTTCGCCTGCCTGCAGCTGCGGGTCAGCCACCACTCCGTCGACGATGAAAGGGCGGTTATAGCAATATATAATAAATCTTTCCTCTCTTTTGCGCAGGGCAATCCTATTCTTTAATTTATCTCTCTCTCTCTCTCTCTCTCTCTCTCTCTCTCTCGCTCTCTCTCTCTCTCACTCTCTCTCACTCTCTCTCACTCTCCTCTCCATCTCCACCAACATTGATAGTTCCACCTCATCGTAATTCCATTTTAATTAAAAAATGTGAGACAAGCAAAAGTGTCCCAGTACCAGCCAGTACTAACCAGTACCAGTCAGTACCAACCAGTACCAGTCAGTACCAGTCAGTACCAACCAGTACCAGTCAGTACCAACCAATACCAGCCAGTACCAACCAGTACCAGCCAGTACCAACCAGTACCAGCCAGTACCAACCAGTACCAGTCAGCCAACGTAGAGTTGCATTGGTGACGAATTACTTTAATTTATCGTCTGCCAGGGCTGGTGATATTTCATCGCAATTAGATTTACAGCTGACGAAGGGAAAGTCGCTAGCCAGGCCAGAAAAGGTCGTGACTTGTCCGAAAATGTCACTGCGAGGAAATGTTAGCATTTTTAAAGGTCAAAAGTCGAAGTTATCTTTGCTTATTTGTTGTTTTTCTTTCTGTGGACAGTAAATGCCCGATTAATCTTATCTTTTTATTTTAATTAAGGAAATCTCAGAGTTTGCAGCGAGATTGCGTTTTGGAATTCCCGAATGTGCCGTAAATTTAAGCCGGCTCGTATTTGTGCACGGAAACTGATCCGGGTCAGGTCAAATGAGGTTAGACGACAAAACTAGTGTGTGTGTGTATGTGTGTGTGCGTGTGTGTGTGTGTGTGTGGACGAGGAGTGTGTTGACATGCACCAACGAATTCTGTGTACGTTGAATCCGAGTCGATTTTCTAACGATGAATTATGCAACGCTGTATAAACAAGTCGGGGTCACCCCATGCTTTCTCTCCCCTTTTTTTACAAATCCCTTCTCGCTACCCTCCCTCCCATGCCCTCTATCTCTCTTTTCTCCACATCTCTCCCTATTTTACTTGATTCACATTTCGTGCCCTGTGTACCACGTGCAAGTGACCGCTATTGAAAATTTCATAGTCGATGAGAGAGAAAAAATCATTATCTCGGTTAACTTTGTCGTGTATACTGTTATCATCATCATCATCATCACCATCATCCTAATCATCATCATCATCACCATCATCCCAATCATCATCATCATCACCATCATCCCAATCATCATCATCATCACCACATCTTGCTCCAATGCTTCCATATACATATAGAAATATAGACATAAAAGACGCCACAACGGCACAGCAACGACTGACAACAATAACAACAATAATAACAACAACAACAACAAACAAACAAACAATGCTGAAGAAAGAAAGATATCCTCTAAAAACCTGCACCTGATTCCCCCTTCTTTTGTATTCATCCCGACATTGTGGATCAATACGCAGGCAACTGGAGAGACATGCAATGGGACGAGGGGGAGATGGAAATATAGATTAGAGATAGATAGGGAAAGGAGAGGGAGGGAGAGAGAGAAGGAGAGAGGGAGTGGGGAGAGAGGGAGGGAGAGAGGGCGATGTTTGACAAACGGATCTCGATGTTTAGTGTTGACAATCATGGTTAGTCAGCAGTTTGTTTGTTTGTGGTTAGTGACTGACTCGTAGTGCAAACACAGAGATCGGCGTTGTTAAACGTAGGTTGTTTTTTCTTCTTATAAATACATGTGTTATGATGTTACCCATGAGATGTCCAATTGGAAGCAGGTAAAAGACATCTGGGTCAGATATCCAGACGAACAAACAGACAGAGAGGAGGGGGTTGAAAGAGAGAGAGAGAGAGAGAAAGTGAGAGAGGTGGTGGAATGTAATAAAAAAAAGAGACTTGATTGGAAGAGCTTCACAGCAGGTACAACTAATGGCCGCAGGAATTAACACGGAGGGGAAGGTTCCATATCTAATGATACCTCGATACCTGTCTCTGAAGCACTTTCTGTAAGTGTTTCTTTCTCTCCTTTTTGTGCATGTACATCTCTGTGTGTGTTTCTAAGTATGCTTGTGTGTTACTGTGTGACGTGAGAGAGAGAGAGAGAGAGAGAGAGAGAGAGAGAGAGAGAGAGAGAGAGAGAAGAGAGAGAGAGAGAGAGTACTTATTATCCTACAAAGTGATTCAGCAACTCTTCCGTGAATATTTTCGCCATTCCCTTCCAATCTGTGCTTCTGCTCACGCACACACAAACACACACAAACACACCTCTCCGTCATAACTTCCATTTCCCATGGCCACCTCGGCATACGAGATTCCTTGTTTAACGGCCTGAAAGCCATTCCACGGGAGTACACGGGGGGGGGGGCGTGTTATGCATCGGGCTCGGTGTGGTCCAACATATCTGCAAATATATTGGTGACACATCTAATGAATTGTTTTCAGTCAAAGATCTCCCGTTTCAGTATCGGGCTGTGGCTGCATTTTTAGTTAGCATTCTGGATAAGAAGCATATTTCTCCATCACTTTCGTAGACGTTCGTGATTTTTAACCTTCGTGACAAACGTTGAAGAACAACAACAAAAAATTAATTGAAAATAGAAAAAAAAAATTAATCAGACAATTATCGAAGAAATTGTTCTCGGAATGAGAAACTTTTTTCATCTCGAAGCAACGAAGTATATTCAATCATACTTCTGCAAATCCTTTCTCGGCAAATAAAGAATAAACGAAACAGAAAGCTGCTTAGAAACGAATAAAAAAAAAACTCAACATTTTTCTTTTAAATTACGTGAAATCAGGTTTTTAAGAAGTCTGAAAACATTTCCGCAAAAGTGCTGCTGACAAAACGTGTAGCGTAACTGATTCGTTTTTTATGCCGTTAATTAGGAGATGCAACCAACCGTATGGTCTACTGCGCGTGGAAATAAGGGATGGGGAGAATAAACTGAATACTGTGTTGTGAATTATATTTGATGATAACTATTTCAATCGTGTTTAAAATCATTCGATGCGATACAATTGAATGAGGACATTTGTGGAATGCCACCAGCTCTGCACAGCCCAGATATCTCACATTTTTCATTCGCTAATTTCTGACTAAATGGGCTACTAAGCTACTAAGCAAACGGCGAGCGAGAACGAGCCGCAGTCTTTTGCGTTGGCGTCAGCTAAAATATCTCACCAGCACAGCCATCCCAGAACACAAATGTGCATGGGTTCATGATGATCATAAATGTGCATGGGTTCATGATGATCATAAATGTGTATGGGTTCATGATGATCATAAATGTGCATGGGTTCAAGATGATCATAAATGTGCATGGGTTCATGATGATCATAAATGTGCGTGGGTTCATGATGATCATAAATGTGCATGGGTTCATGATGATCATAAATGTGCATGGGTTCATGATGATCATAAATGTGCATGGGTTCATGATGATCATAAATGTGCATGGGTTCATGATTATAAATGTGCATGGGTTCATGATGATCATAAATGTGCATGGGTTCAGGACGAGGGTGAGAAAGCATAACCCCGTGGTCAATCTATCGATTCGTGTCAGGAGGTAACGACCACAAAATGATTGCCTTTTTCAATGTTAACAGTCATTTTAATTGTAACCACTACACGATACTTTCGAAAAGAAGAGAGATAATGTAACAGAGCATTAGAGCAATGACACGTTTATTATGTCTAACCACAGACTTCTTGACGTAACGGACCGCGACAGTGCGACAACAAACCGACTGTCACGTTGCGTAACAAACACATAGTGGCCTTTTTGCTATCCAGTTTTATCAAGCCGAGCCTGGACGAGAGAGGAGGGAATCGAGAAAACAGACCAAATTATGATCTAAGACTAGAAATAATTGTTTATTTCATACATATTGCTATTTCAGTCTTAAAACACCTAGTACGAAAGACCATAAACTAAAAAAGAATTAATACAGTAATTGTGTTTGTCCATTGTATAATAAATGCATGTTTTGTTATATAGATATATTAAATTATATATTATTATTATTATTTTATATATTGTAAGCATTCTAAACATCATCACATTAGTTGTCAATTTAACATGCCCAGTCATCATGACAAACAAAAAAGTAAAACAAAATATAAAAAGATAAAGCATTTAAAAACCCAACTAACTTGAAAGAAAGAGCAGTGCGAATAGATACATCACAAAAAAAATCCACTTTTAAATTCAGCAGACGAAGCTCTTCACTTGTTTTTAAATTTCAAAACATCCGGCGATAAATTACCTCCTTTAAAGTCGTATTGCTGGCAAATATCTAACGACGGCTGGATCGTAGTCGCGATATCTCCTCTCGCGAGTCGTTATTTTTTAAAGTAGTTTCTGTGATAGTTTCTTCTGCCGAGGCTGATTTATATCACCTAACCGATCGGACCAAATCCCTCTCGGTGGCACTGGTGTGCTTCAGAATTCCGCTCAACGGAGCTAACCAGTCACCTTCTTAAGTTGAGATTCTTCTTGTCAGAGGATGTTCTTTATATGTTCCGGTATGTTTTCAAACCTAACTTCTGATTAGTGGATTTCGTTTCAACTGTCCGTCAGGTGTCATCCGTAATTGATTCGCCTGGAGCTACTAGTGGTCGATAATCGGCTGTATTATGTAATTATTAGTAATTAAGCACTAGGTGTATCCACTGAAACAGATTCGAAACAGCCGATGTCCCGAGACGTGGTTTTGAAGCGTGTGTGTCCTGCAAAAAAAGATAACTGTTTGTTCAGTAGGTGTTTGCAAAAAAAGCTTTTGAACGTTTTTTTTTACATCCATTTAAGAAGCGCTTGTTTGTAGTGTCCATCTTGTTATGAAAATGCAAGCTTTTCAAACAACCCAAAAAAACAGATGCTTGCTAATGTAGACGAACATGCAACAATAACATCGCAGGATCGTCAATCAATCAAATCGTGTATCTAACGTTCGAATGGTTTCTTTTATTAACAACAACATAATAAAGCAGTATTACCTACAGCGTGTTATTAAGCACAAGTGCACAATCTTACGTGCATTCGCATTATCATATCAGCTCTGAGACTTGTTACAGTACGATAACAGTATATTATCGGAACAAATGCAACACGATCTTACAACTAACAAACAGGCTTCTTCTCATCCGTGTATTCGTTTCCGTGCAAAAATGTTCACGATGTATGATGATTTATCTATCTATCTATCTATCTCTACAGAAGTAGGTGCACGCTGTGAAGGAAAGATGAAACAAGATGTTCCTTCCACGGCTCAAACGCGATGCTATATAGATGAAGAAAGTTGGGTTTTGATTTGGTTTGGGGATGTTTGCAATGGCGCCTCGGTCTAATAAAAGATGGTCTATCAAGAGTCTATCTGTTACGCGATTTTGTCTTGTCTGAGAGGGCTAATGGGCTGTCACACAGTGTCACACGTGGTCCGACGCGTTTTTGGTCACGTATTCGCGTTCGGTTGCGTGCCTGCGCTAAAGTAAATAATTCGTTTTCAACAATAACGACTGTCAGCGGGAGTTAGAATGCTGAATAGAAGAAAATGTCGTTTGTATGGGACGGTCTCTTGTCGTTATCGTAGTAGAGATTTATTGTCGGCTGGTGGTTGAAGCGGTGGCGAGTGTGGTAGCTAGTGGTCGGGACGGCGGCGGCGGTCGCTGCATGGGTTTCGTCTGCCGGTCGGGTAGAATAGTTTCGGAGGTCGTGGTGATCAGTACTGATCAGGTAGGTCAATGCATATATGAACAGAGCGTGAATAAAGCAATAAAGAACATATATATTTGAGACTCACATCGTTTGAAGAGTTCTTGGACGGCTTTGCGCCAATCTCGGACTGCGCTCCAAATCTCATGTCAAATTGCAGACCGATTTCCGATTTCGGGTATTTATTTAAAAACCAGAAATATTACTTAACAGACTTATATATTAAGATCCAACGTGATAATATAATTTTTTGCTAACATCTGAAAAGCACAAACGCTTCCATGGTTAAATTAACGATCAGATATCTTCTTTCAAGGAGCCGCGAGCTCCATATTTCACGTCTTTTATTATTAAATCAAATTTATTTTGTTGTTAAATCAAATTTCTTTTATCATTCAGACATTTCGATCTCACTGTCTACGCCGAACTCGACGACGCTTGTGTAACGCGAATGAAGGGAAAGCACCGAACGAGCCGTTAAATAGACGGGTCTCGCTCAGATGAACTTGCCGTGAACAACATAGCATTCGTATGAAGCGCAACATGCCTGAAAGTGTGTCTCATTATATCCTTCAGCATATACTTGCCTTTAGTTCCTTGTTTTGAATATGTTTACCAAATTGTATGTTTACTGTTTACTAATATGTACCTTTCTTTGGATATTTTGTTTTAGCAGTTGTAAGCTGGAAACAAAACATGTGTAGAGGATGAATAATACCATTAACATTATGTTTGATTTACGCACTTATATCTAAACATTTTAGCTTAATTAGCTTGCCCATCTCACCAGCTTTGGCAACGGCTGCGAGAACGATACCACTGCCGAGTATAATGAGCGTATAATAACACCCTTGGCAAATGCCAAAGCTCTAATGATGCCGGCACCGATGGGGCTAAGGAGGTGATAGCGCTAGAGACAAAGGAGTTCTGATTATAGATACAAGGCAAGGAAAGAATATTAAAGTAGCGTCAAGAAAAATTGTACGGTGGCGATGACAATGGGAGATAATTCGACATTTTTGGAAACTTTCCTTTCAAATACACTCGATTTAGAAATACGAAAGATGTTCAAAAAAAGTTTTTTTTTAAATTGAATCATGTAGGGTATTGTCATCCAATATAAAGCTATGCTGAAAGTTTCAGTTTCCTAGCTGGTTAAATTTTACTTGCAAGATTTGCGTGCAGAGAAAGCCACACACACACAAACATAGATTGTAACCTAAATAAAAGTTTGTAAAAAATAAGCTTATGAATAAATGTAGCACCCCCACCCAAAGAAAAATTCATCGAATTTGGAAAAAATTGCAGGGCTCTCCGATTTGGCTTGGGGGGGGGGGCTTGCGTCCCCACCGCCCCCTAGTTGCGCCCCTAGACATAGACATACGGGACTGCCGGCGCAGTAGCAATTTAACCGATTGCAACCCCGATGAACCGCCGGGCAATAGCAGCGACCCCTTCCCCACAGCAACTTTCTTTAATAGAATGAAGGAGGAACCGCAAGAGACAGATTTAAGCACGCTCCACATCGAAAAACTTGAGTTGACGCGACCCGTTAAAATCCTACACGTCCAGTGCGATCGGAGTTTGTAGATGTGGCATAGCCTTGCGACTCCGCACGCCTGGATTTTGACCCAGTCGCATGTATTTCCCCGTTTAATACATGAGACTGAGTTTTATCAAGCTTGCCGAGTGCCAACGAATCAGCGTTAAGAATTTTCTTGAAGAAAAGTACTTGTCTTAAAAAAAACTGTTAAATAATAAAAATAAAAATTGAAAAAATAATTTAAATTAAATTAATAATTTATTATTTCGATATACAAACACTATAGATATAGATGAGGCCATAGATATGTCTATGGATGAAGCATATGAAGCTGCCATTTTCAACCTTTCACCTGACATACTTTCTCGTGATTGGTTGGAGAAAAAACTGGGTCAAAATGTAAAATACACGCGATTACAACGTGCCAGTAGTGTCGGGTGTGTGCGTGACTAGTTCACATCGACCGATTTGATCTGATTTTCCTGTGTTATGTTGTCGGGTTGTATCTAGTTTGTCGATGTGGAGCGTGCTTTAGATGAAATTATTGTATGAATTTTCGCCAAAGTTCTATGTTATGGTTTTCAATAAAATTGTTTGTCACATTAACCTGAACATTTGAACATATTGTAAATAATTATTTAAAAAAAAAAAACAAAAATTAATTGAAAACCATTTTTCAGAAAATTCAAGTTTTTAGCCATCCTTGGTTGATTATCCAGCTGATTCTAGAAGTTTACTTTTGAGGTCCCCATTTGTGTCCTGCCGCTGTTTTTTAACGCACGCCTTCTTTGTTATATTTGAGTAAAAGTTAGAAGAAATACAAATTATGGCTGAAAATAATGTTTTTCACGTCATGCCCCACGACCGCATCCCTCTGCTGGAAGTAAGAATTCGACCTGAAAATGCTGGAGCGGGTGGTGACTGGATCAACAAAGTCCAACCTAACCGGTGTCTAAGGTTGTACATTCGAGTTAACAATAAAGAAGACATTGATACGTCATGCCACGGAAGTAAGCTTCAATAAATTTTTTAAAATAAACATTGCTATTGACATTTTTTGATTATTTAATAATTTAATTAATTCTTAACACTTACAGATATAAAGCCAGCTGAAGAAGTTAGAGTGGGTTGCAATCGGAATTCTAAAGTAATATGGAAGCCATCTGACGGGATTCGGAAAGAGAAGGTCATTTTTTTACGCCTATTTTATAGTGCCGTATGCAGCAGAAGCCGCTTTACAATGCTGGCAGCCCCGCATACTACTCGATAGCTCCACAAGTGCACAAAGGACTTTAACCCCCAACCTAAGTTGGTACTCATTTATTAACAACACTTAAGGATGAAATGCTGAGTTGATATGAGCATATGTCAGTTAGTAAGTTAGTTTCTTGCTCAAGGAAATTACGTGCCCGGGAATCGAACCCAGGTCCTCCGACTCTGAAAGCCGGTGTATATACCACTAAACACGTCCCATTCAATTACCGTATTTTGGTGAATTACAGGTTAAAGATTTCAAGGTTGAAGAATCTGTCATGTCGAATCGATGTGAATCACTCTCCAAACTTCCTGGTTTCGGCTCATATGATATGGATGCTAGTTTGTTTGAAATGGATGCTATATTGTCAACCCACGACCCCATCGTGTCGCCTCAACAACATCAACAAGTTGACTACCAGCACGATCCTCTTACTACTCCAGACGACGAAACATTCCTGCAACAAGGTTCTTATCCTTCCGGCTCACTCTCCCAACTTCCTGGTTTCGGCTCATATGATATGGATGCTAGTTTGTTTGAAATGGATGCTATATTGTCAACCCACGACCCCATCGTGTCGCCTCAACAACATCAACAAGTTGACTACCAGCACGATCCTCTTACTACTCCAGACGACGAAACATTCCTGCAACAAGGTTCTTATCCTTCCGGCTCACTCTCCAAACTTCCTGGTTTCAGCTCGTGTTTGGGTAACACGGCCCACGGACTGTCGGACAGCTACGCCGTCACCCCCGCTCCACTTCAGCCCCTTCATCACCAAGGTCTGATTTATTGCATAGAATGCGTTTTCACTGTTCACAAGAACCACGTCAGAGTTTCTCTGGTTGAGCAGAAGGAAAGTTCTTAGGTGTTTGACAGTCAAGAATATTACGAGGCCCAACTCGTTACGGTTAGAGGCAGCATCGTTGAACAAGTTGGGGGCCCCGATGATGTATGCGTTGGTTGTGAGGAAGAATTTTACCCGTGCGATCATTGCAACCTCATCTTTCACTCGAAAGGTGGGGCTGATACCCATGTTAAACATAAGCACCGCCGTAACTAGAGCTTAGGAACGCAATGATTTTACAAAGATTTTTCTGTTTTCAATTCGTTTTTTCGTATTAGTCGTTCGATGTCGTTAATATCAATCACTGCTTGACGTCTTCAAACTGTTCCGTCACATCTCTTCTTGCTTTATTTTACCGTCTGTACTCTATTTGACCTGCTCCATAAATTATTAGCATTATAGTGGTAAATCATTCTTTTTTATACTCCACTGACAAATAATGATGCATTTTCGATGTTTTGTTTTTCTGTACTTTTTGCATCCTCAGAATCTGTAACTAATGGCTTTTTGCAAAGTAGCTTCTTTACCAGGCTGCTTTTAAATAAGTTTTTTTGTTTCAAATTAATCTTCTTATTAGTATTAATTAGTTAAATTTATTAATACTATTATGTCTAAAGCAGCTTCTTATTGGCCTGATGACTGTTTCTAATGCATTGAGCCGCATGTTGAATATAAATGATTTAAATGAGAAATTTATTTATGTATTCAAGTGAGCTATCGTCTGTGAGCCAACTGGTTCATTCATTGAATGTTGATCATGTATGGATTGGACCATTTTCAGTCTGCATTCCAGTTTTTCAATCTTCACACTCGATTGTATCGAAAATCAAATTGAATTTCTGTTTTTATTTTCTTTGCTTACTTTTTTGGGAACTTTCGTTTCTTTTTGTGAAATTTTTTAATTGTAAAATGATTGAAATGTTGGAAAATTACATGATATTCCGCTATGAAAAAAAGTTATATAACCCAAAAGTTCTTTTTGTGTTTTTTTTTCGCAAGCAAATTTACTAGAGTAACTCTGCTCGGGTCTGCACGGCTAAATAACATACTGGCTTATGAGACCATAACTTCACCACGACCGATTGCCGCAGTTTTCTTTCCAGTTCCACACTTGTTTGTAACAAAAATATTGTTTTTACTTTCTTTGCTTATTTTTCGGTAAAATTTCTTTTCTTTTTTGTCAATTTTTAAATCATAAATTGATTTTAAAAAAGAAGACAGAAATGGTTGACAACATTATGTTGGTAAAACACAAAAATCTATAAACTAAAAACACATAGAAAATTGTTAGTTATTTATATGGTTATATCAGAGATGGATGGATGGTGACCGGTGGAGACAGGGAAGGATGGGGGGCCTGTCAATCTCTTTACGGGGCACCATGGAATCCTATGTTCTCATGCATTTGATGTGCTATGGAGGGGAAAAAATGTAAAAACAAAAATAACCATAAAGATAGAAAATCATTATAAAGATGTATATTTGAAGATGAAATCCGTTTTAATTCTATGGAACATTCTCATGCAAGGTTAGAAACACACTACCACAATTGCGAATGCATCAAAACCTAGATATTATTAACTGGCTTATGTTTAATTTAAAATGCTACGACTTAGCAAGAAAGCGCACGAAATCTGAAAGCACATCAAAATATTATTTAAATTATCAAGAGATCACTGAAGCTATAAATTTACGACACATAAAAACTAAGAATAGCAAAATCGTTATGATGTTGTGTGTGACAACAAGGTAAGATGTGCAACAATTACACACTTGATTTCTGTCTGCCTTCATGGGGAACTGCTGAGACAACTGTCACTGTGTCCAGATCGGTCATCAGCAGTATTTACAGAAGAAAAAAAAATTAAATTTAATTTATTTTGATTAGAAAAATAAATTCTAATTTAAAAAAATCTGACTCATTCTTAGCGTTATTAATCCATAAGCTGTCAAAAACTTTAAGCGTTGGAAGAACTTTAGAGTTTAGACTGTTTAGAGCATCGAGATACTCGGCGCCGAGTATATTCAAATTATTAATCATTTATTATAGTTTATGAATTATAAAATACAATTGGTATCTAATTGGAGATATAAGTTAATGATAAATAGTAATTCCTAATAAATAGTAAGTACATAATTATAATTAGTAATAATAAATTTTGGATGTCGGTATAAGGAAATTGAAAAAGAAGCAAAAACTGCAACTATGGTTTTCTAATGGGCAAGAACTAGTGAATTAATTAAGAATAACCTATGAATTATAAAATACAATTGTTATCTAATAGTAATTGTAAGTTAAGTAATAACTTTTTGAAGTCAGTGCTTGGTGCTTATAAAAAAAAAGAAATCACAAAAGAAACAAAAACTTCTACTTTTGTTTTCTAATGTGTTTCTTCTGATCAACTGATTGAAACTTAATTATTTATTATAAAACCCTCATTATAATTATAAAATAAAAACTTTATTTAAAACTTTGGGTTATAAAATTATTACCAAAAAGTTCACCTTTGGCCTAACACCTAATAAAACTTGTTCTTAGAAAACCTCATGTTAATTAAAAACAGTATACTCACAGGGACCATTTTATCGGATGTGGCAATCTTGTAGGTCATCGGGAAAAACTCTTGGTAGAAAGCTGCCAGTTCGTAGCCCACTTGTTTGTCAGCAGTTTGTGCATCTTCAGAGAGCTGGTATCTCAACCACATGGCACTGAAGTCCTGGTTGGCAGCGGAGATGCCCAAGGCCATCTGGAGGACTCCGAGCACACAGCATGCAATGTTCATGACCATGGCCCAGATAACCTGGAAGTGGGTGTCATTCGCAGTTTGTGATATTACATTACACTTACACTCCTAGTCATTACGTACAGTCAATCAATCAATCAATCAATCAATCAATCAATCAATCAATCAATCAATCAATCAATCAATCAATCAATCAATCAATCAATCAATCAATCAATCAATCAATCAATCAATCAATCAATCAATCAATCAATCAATCAATCAATCAATCAATCAATCAATCAATCAATCAATCAATCAATCAATCAATCAATCAATCAATCAATCAATCAATCAATCAATCAATCAATCAATCAATCTGAATTTATATAGAGCTATTTCCGTGGTGTTCAATAGCGCTCGGTCATGAACTTATTAAACAGATGTGTTTTAAATCCACGACGGAAAGCTGTGTGAGAAGTAGAGTTAGTAAGAGAAGAAGGAAGAGATTTCCAGAGATAGGGACCAGAGTAGGAGAAAGAGCGTTTAGCAAAAGAGTGCTTAATAGTGAAGACGCGAAAGTGACTAAGAGAAGAAGAACGAAGACCAGACTTAGGAGGGATATGTATTAAATTAGTTAAGTAGAGAGGAGAAAGACAATTTTTTATTTTATACATTATTAAACAAATTTTAAAAATCACCCTATATCTGAGAGGAAGCCAATGGAGAAGAACAAGAGATGGAGAGATGTGAGAGGAGTAGGAGGTGCGAGAAACTAAGCGCGCAGCCGAGTTGAAGGCTTTAGAGAGAGTATAAAGGGTACTATCAGGAAGACCATAATATAGTGAATTGCAGTAGTCAATTCGAGACAGAACAAGAGAAGAGACTAGAAGTTGTAGAGAAGGGTCATCCAGAAGTGGACGAAGCTGCTTAATACGGCGAATATGGAAGTAACAAGATTTAGTAACAGATGTAATTTGAGGGGTTAGAGACAAGTTGGAGTCAAAGAGAAAACCTAAGCTACGAATCAAAGGAGAAGAAGAAATGGAAAGAGAAGATGGCCAGCGTTTCCTTTCACGCGACAAATAGCTGTTAGAATCGCATTTATCCTTTACAAAAATAAATTACTATCTTCTTTTTGTTCTGTTAATTAATGGCATTTAACACCGTTAACATCGCAGGACAGGTCAAACCAACAAAAGCTAACTCACTGAAGCATGTCGCCATTTGGTAGTTTTTGTTTACAAAG
This sequence comes from Erpobdella octoculata, assembly GCA_963978895.1. Lineage (NCBI taxonomy): Eukaryota > Metazoa > Annelida > Clitellata > Hirudinida > Erpobdellidae > Erpobdella > Erpobdella octoculata. Next base: position 4,491,641 of record OZ022245.1, on the reverse strand, counting down.
CAATGAAATCTTATTAATCCTTCATTCAATTCAATTCAATTCATTAAAATGCTATTTGCTATCTCTTCTTCCTTTATTGTAGTACTAGCGGGGTTACCCGGCGTTGCTCGGGGCAGTGGCTTCTATCCTTATACAGCCGGGCGCAGCTTCGCCCGGCAGAAAACAGGGGGGGAAGAAAGAAAAAAAAGGGGGTAAGGAAAAAAGTTTAAAAATCCATTCATTTCGAAATTTCGATTGAACCTAAAGAATATATCTAAACTACGTGAGAGTCGTGAGACGTCGTGTGGCTTCTCAACGTTGACTCGAGATTCGTTAATTAACATTTAATGTCCATCTTATCTTTCATATAGCTCATCTAATACGCTTCACGATGTAGCCGCAACCGAATGGACATGGAACATAATTTATGCTGAAGCCCATGAATGCTGATAAGTTCTACGACTGATGACGGCTATATAAAATAAACTTGACTCTTTTTGACTCCTTCTTGTTCACAATTTGTTTACTTTGTTAAAGAAAAGAGTATGCCGCGAGAAAAATTCAAGTTTAAGTTACGTTGTTGCGAGTTAGCCTGCGGGAACCTGGTTCGATCTGATAAATGGATGGAGCATTGTCGAAAGCGTCACGCTTTCAAATGTACTAGGTTAGCTTACCTTATCATTGTAAAAGAAATAATTTTGAAAAATTAATAATTGTAAAAAATGGGCCGAACAAAGTTTTGTCAAACCACTTAGAGCGCTTCAGGAATTGTCTGGATTTCCCGCATTGGACATCTTGTACAAGATATCTGTGTCGCTTGCAATTACAAGCGCTAGTGCCGAGAGAGCGATGAGCAGGGTTCGACTCATTAAGAAGCGGTTAAGGAGGGATCATCGCAACTGATCCCAGGACAACTGATCCCAGGACTACTGATCCCAGGACTACTGATCCCAGGACAACTGATCCCGGGACAACTGATCCCACGGACAACTGATCCCACGGACAACTGATCCCACGGACAACTGATCCCATAGACAACTGATCCCATATCTGCATCATTTTATATTTCACTGTTTCTGCAATCAATAAACTGATATTAACATACATAATTTCCGATTTCTGTTTGTATGTACGAATGTATGTGTATGTATGTATGTATGTAAGTATGTATGTATGTATGTATGTATGTATGTATGTATGTATGTATGTATGTATGTATGTATGTATGTATGTATGTATGTATGTATGTATGTATGTATGTATGTATGTATGTATGTATGTATGTATGAATGTATGTATGTATGTATGTATGGGAAAGCAGGTGGGAAAGGAAACGGGAGAGAAAGAGACAAACATTAGAAAAACCTCTAAAAAACCCGGGCAACGCCGGGTATCTCCGCTAGTACATACATAAACACACACACAGACACACATACATGCACATACACATACATACATACACACATACATACGCACATACATATATATAGTTCTCGCTCGCTCACCCGCTCCGCTTCGCCCATTTTGTGACGGATTTCAAAAAATTTTTCTCTATATTTGATTCCCCTTGACTCTCAAGGTTGTGTGAAAATTTCATTACCATCGGATGAATGGTGTAGCAATGCATGAATACAATACCTATATACATACATACAAACATTCATTTTTATATATATAGATAGATGTTTACACAGCAAAACTTGTTACGAATGCCATGCTGTATTCCTCATTATTATTATTGTTATTATTATTATCATTATTATTGATATTATTATCGTTAATTTAGTAGTATAGTTTCAGTCTTTTAAATTGATTCGTATTTCTTTTAAATTGATCCAGAAAAGGTGTAGTCATGCCATTTCATTTACCCCTATGCAGCTAAACGGCTCTCTGAGCATATAGGAAATTAAACACGTGGTATTTAAAAAAGATTTTTTAATATTGTATTTTTATATTTCCGAGCAGGTAGAATATCTACCCCATTGTATCATTTACAGCAATTAAGATTCTAACTTTATTGAACTTTTATAATAATAGTAGAAAAGTGAAACGTTTTTTTTCAAGCAGCAGGCCCGAGAGGGTTTCATGTTTTCAAGAAAAATAAATTGTTTTGTTAAATTAATATTCATCAGGATGGGTTGCCGTATCGTCATCATCATCATCATCATCATCATCATCACCACCACCACCATCATCATCATCATCATCATCATCATCATCATCATCATCATCATCATCATCATCATCATCATCATCATCATCATCATCATCATCATCATCATCATCATCATCATCATCATCATCATCATCATCATAATCATCATCATCATCATCATCATCATCATCATCATCATCATCATCATCATCATCATCATCATCATCATCATCATCATCATCATCTTTATCAAACTGGCACCATCTTCATCTTAGTTAATTACAAAGGTAAATAAAAATGTTACGACAAAACAGTAACAAGATAGATGACGGCTAAGACGTTATTGATGTTCGAAACGGTCAATACATTGATTTACCTGGATTTTTCAGATTATGAGCTACACCTGTTAAGTCATTAATTAGTTTTTCATTCTTTCTGGTTATTATTTTCATCTTTCAATCAGATGTCCAGGTTGTTGAAAAGTGACTGCATGTTTTAAAGACTACGTCAAGTCGATCATCACCGTCGTTATCTTCTTCATCATCATCCTCTTCGTCATCCTCTTCATCCACATAATCATCATGATCATCACCGTCATCATAATCATTATTATCATCATCGACAAAATCATCATCGTCTTTGTCTTCGTCACCGTTAAACTTTTTTTAAAACTGCTTTTATCCTAAAAATGAATTAAATCACTTCATACAATTTTAACTAAAACAAGCTCTATGCACAAATTACTTACTTTATAAACAACGCTTTCATGCACTACACATTATACAGTATACACAAAACACATTTTTTTTCTCAAAAAATAGCTGATGACCGTAGCTGGGGTAGTCGCAGATATTTTTTCCAAATATTTTCTAAAATTTCCGAAATTAGGAGAATTGTCTTCAAGAGTACATTTATGTGCAAACTGTGAAGTCAAAAGATCAATGGAAAAACGGTCGAAAAATCAATTACAACATTCATACTTCTCAAAGAAACAAACAAACAGACAAGCAAACATCAAGTAAAGCAGACATAAAAGCGTGACTTTTGATAAAGTCAACATTCTGCCCAACAAAACCCTCATTTTTATTCAGAATAACACAACCCCCCACAATTTTTTGTAGTTTAATAAATTTAACCATTTTTAGCAAGACTGTCGTATGAGCATAATTTTAAAAGTATTTATACATATATTTTTTCTGTAATGTCAAGGTCATTTCGAAACTTGATGACTCATCAATTCCGACGGTTGCCTCAATGTGATGGTTGTGTTAAAAGCTTTAAGTGGTCATTTAAGAAGTAGTATGTTGTTGTTGTTGCAAGAGGAAATTGGATGGAAAAAAGATTTTTGTAAACACATTTGTTGAGGAATGTTGTTGATGAAGCCTGACGTTTGCATGGCTTGCAACACATTTGTCAGTATTGTACATTCAAGCATTTAACGACAGTCTGAGAGTCATCAACAAAATAACTGTTTGTAATGTGTACAACATTATACATCCGATTAGTTAAAAAAAAGTTATTTAAAAGTAAATTTAGGCCAACATCATCGTCATCATCATCATCATCATCATCATCATCATCATCATCATCATCATCATCATCATCATCATCATCATCACCACCACCACCACCATCATCATCATCATCATCATCATCATCATCATCATCATCATCATCATCATCATCATCATCATCATCATCATCGTCATCATCATCATCATCATCATCATCATCATCATCATCATCATCATCATCATCATCATCATCATCATCGTCATCGTCATCGTCATCATCATCATCATCATCATCAACAACAACATTATAACTCCTCACCATGGTTTGTTCGTTGATGGAATAGAAGCTGATGACGTAAATACCAATTAGGACTTCCGTTGGTTTGGCTGTGTTGAAATGAGAAGCTGACATGTTAATTGAATATAATAATTTTATTTATTTATTCATTCATTTATTTATCATTTTTTTTATTCATATATTTATAAATTTACTAGCAGGGTAACCGGCGTTGCCCGAGGTGTTTAGAGGTTTTTCTATCGTTTTTCTCTCGCTCCCGTTTCCTTCCGCGCTTGCTCCCACGTTCCCGGTCGCTTTCCCTCTCCCGGTCATTTTCTCGATCCCGGTCAGCTATCTGCTTCCGATCGTTTTCCTGATCCCAGTCACGTTTTCTTTCCCGATTGCTCTTTCGATCTCGGTCGCTTTTCCGTTACATCTTGCTTTCCCGTTCCCGTTTATTCTTCAGTTCCCGTTTCCGCTCACTCTCCCGCTCCGCTCATTTTGTGACCGATTTCAATTTTTATCAAAGTTATTGTCTCCAATTGACTCTCAAGGTTTTGTGAAAATTTCATTACGATCGGATGAATGGTGTAGCAACGCATAAAAGACATACAGATAAGAGTAGAGACAGTCATTTTTATATATATATATTTAGATTGAACAATCTTTTCAATGCCGGTGAATTATTATTTATTGCAAAATAAGAGAACAAAGGAACAGTAAATAAAATCAAACCACGTAGACCAGGAATTACAAAGTGCTTTACATTTAGAGAAATGTGATACAAAAATGATTATCAATAGAACACCATCCAATATTTCGGTTTAGCTAAGGTTTTTTGCAAGTCTTTTATCTCTTTCACAACCATTCAATGCCATTCCATTGAATTTATAATAAGAAGTGCAATCACATAAGGAAAATAACTTCATTCTATACTACTTGTCTGGTTTGCTTGAAATGTATTGAATAAGCGGAACCCTTACGCTGAACAGTATTAGCTGTTCGTCAATGATTACATAAGACCTTCCAGCATAAAATTTTATACCGCGTTTTTCTCCACTTCGAATCAAATCAGATTAAATCAAATCAAATTAAATGATATTGAATGAGATTAATGAAATTAAGTAAATTAAATTAAATTAAATCAATTGAATGTAATTAATTAATTACAAACACCATCAATAGTCAGTGGTTCCAAAGCTCGTGTAAGATGTAGATGTCACATCTTACGTATATTTGTATAGTTAGCTTATTTTATTGAGAAAATCAAGTGCATCATTCTAGCCAGTAAAGTCTGAGAAATTCGTTAGCGAACAGGTTGGAAGTTTACCCATTCTTTGACCATAGCACGCATGGGACACACCAAAGAGTACAGAATGCGTACCAAGTTCCAGCTTTATCAGAATAATTTAAAACAGCAAGACATTTATGTTGCAGAAGATTTCTGGAGTTGAGGGCCTTATACATTCAAAGACACGTATTTTTATATCCACTAAGCTTATTTAACACAAAACACTATTTCGGGGGCAGGGGGAAGACATTGCTAAAACGTGCAACATAATGTGGACACAAAAATCCAGGGGTCCCCTACTTTAAAGTTCCTGGTTTCTTATAAAAAAAAAGTGTAGAAGTTTTTAGAAAATGTTTTGAAAAAGTAGCTCCCACTATTCCCCCGGCTATTAGCTTTTTCGACAGGAAAGGTTTAGCATTATGATAAAAAATTGAATGTGTGGGCCGTGGGCCCCTTCAATATGTTGTTCCTCTAAGTTTTTGCTGAAATGTCATTCCTGCTTAACATTTTTTAAATAACTATTTTTTGGCTTTCACGAGCCGTTATTACGTTTTGTTTATTTTTTTAATATTTGGTGTCCAATTTTTATGAAACTTTGGATATAGACGCGAGAGAAATGCGTGATTATTTAGTTTTTAAAAAATTGACTTAAGCAATTGATTTTTTCAAGGTTTGCAAAATTAATATAAGGGATTTAAAAAAACATTTGTTTTATAAATTTTCCATCTATTCCTTTTTTTCATTTTATAAATTATTTTCATTGTTTTTATTTTAAACAAATTACAACGAAGATGTTTATTTTTTATTCAAATTTAAATATATTACCAGAATATAGAAAAGAGATTTTTTGATATATTTAATGTGTGATTCCAAAACCTTCATAGTAATCCCAAGTTTTTTCATTTCATCCCAATGATGATAATTATCCATTAATTGTCGAACATCATTTCCTTGCTTCAGTTCATTATGTCTAATGCAAAAATCCCGTGCAAGATCTTTATCCACTGATTCTTTTTCAACGAAATTTAAAATCCTATCAGCTTCTGGAATGATACTTTTGTTAAACCTGTAGTATTGTTCATATGCATATATTAAATGAAGGACCAGCATTTGTCTATCTTCAGCAAGAGTGAAACTGCTTGATAAAACACGTGGAATCCAATTGTAACAGGGTAATAACAATTCCTTACAAAATAAATCTTCAAACAAAGGGATTAATAATAACTCAAGTACCTTTTTGTTATTTTGTCTAGAGTTCAATGTCACTTTTATAAAATTTTTCAAATCACAGTTTTTTAAGCCATATTTGATTAAATTACAATACAACACCTTGAAACAATAACATAAGTTGGGATAATCGCTGCAATAATACAGTGCTAAGTTTGCTGATTCAACAATGATGGAAAGGTTGTCTTTTATATTATTTTCAAATCTATCACCTTCCATCATATAATCCAATTCTTCCATGCACGTTAAAAACAATTCTGTTTTCCAGAAATAAATTTTCATTGTTGCTATAATTCCTTCAAATGTACAAAAATTACTTACAATTTCTGAGTTAATGCTTGGTAAAGGGACATAAGAGCCAAAAGGCCTAAAACGCAAACCTAAATATTGTAAACGTCTTGAGTGTTTCCACATAAAAGGTTTACCAAAATAAAAAGCATTTGAATTACCTATATCCAAATAAATCAAATTAGGCAAGTTGTCTATCATTTTGTATATTAATTGTAAAACGTATTCAGTGACTTCATAAAAGCAATTGTTTTCACCCATATCAAGCTTGGTTAAATTTGAAAGAATTGATATTGAGTCAATCAATTCTTCCAATGATTGACGAACAGAAGAACATATAGCCAATTTCTGAAGGTTAACAAAATAAACAAATTTGTCAATGCATTTTTTTGCATATCCACAACCAGATATATATAGAATTTTTAAATTTTCGCAAGAAAATTTAATTTTGAGAATATCAATTAAATCTTCTTCAGTATCGAATTTATTTGTGCAAACACAATGCAGAGAGAGTCCAACCAATTTAGGACAGAACCACGCAGACAATGTGTTTGTATTCTTGTTGATATAATTTGTGATATTGGAACAATAAATATTTAATTCTAAATTGGTCAAATTTGAAGAATATAATGGATTTTCATAAAAATGGCAATAAAACTCTTCCGTACGGTCATTAGGAAAAACCTTTCCATCAAACGAAACTCTAGTAAGCTTTCCTCTGCTTATAATAATTTTCAATGGCTGTAAAAAAGTCCATATATCAGCTTCTTTAAGTATCAATTCATCAAAGTTGTCATATTTGAGAAAAAATGGAATTAAATATTCAGGGCAGATATCCATTCCCTTTTTTTGACTTCTTGAAATTATTGCAGTGAGATAAAAATTTGACAGTTTTACGCTGTCTTTAACCCTGAAAGGAAGACAATTCGGTTTGAAGGATACATCAAGAAATGTTTCTTTAAAATTAAATATAACAAAATCTGTGCTTGAAAGTTTTAAGGATAATGGATTATGTACACAGTTGTTCATTTCTTTAATTGTTCAAACGTAAACTTTTATAATTTTTATGTTTTAAAATTATATTGAAAATATTAATGTCAAACTATATTCTACTGCCACCGAATTGGTTTTGCAACGATATTTAAGCAACAATATAAATTCCATGACTATTATGTGTAAATTATATATATATATATATATATATATATATATATATATATATATATATATATATATATATATATATATATATATATAAATGAATGTTTGTGAGTTTGTCTATCTTTTATAGAAATCTGAACCGCTGGAAAAATCTTGATGAAATTTGGAGGGGGTAGTTCACATACAGGGGAAGAAAGTTAAAAAAATTTGGACTCCCTACTCCGATCCCCCGGCTGAGGGGGGCCAAAAATCCTTCCGGGCCAAAAATGCCCATACATGATCATTGCATAAGTTTTCGAAGCGTAACCGACATTACTTGCTTGACAATCTTGCATAATATTACAAATTATTAAGAGATCGATGGAAGAAAAATTTGCGATTTCGTACACGTATTACTTGCCGAAGGGGAACGGGAGAGCGAGTGGGAGCGGGAACAGGATATCAAGTAGGAGCGGGAACGAGAGAGCAAGCGGGAGCGAGAGAGAAAAGAAGCGAGATAACGAGAACAAGAGAGGGAGAGATAAATAAATAAAAAAAAAGAGAAAAGGCGAGAGAAAAACGATAGAAAAACCTCTAAAAACCTCGGGCAAAGCCGGGTAACCCTGCCAGGGACGTAAATTCAGCATTTTCCAGGGGGGGGGCAAAATTTTCCCGCCATTATATAGCTTACTGACAGGGTTACCCGGTGATGTCCGGGCTTTTTGTGCTTAGTTTTTTTTCGTTTTTGCCAACGAAACGTCAAAGAAATAACAGATTTTTTTTATAAATTTTTCAAAATTTTCTCATCAATGAAGTTACCTGCATGCCAAATGTTGTTAAAATTGCTCCTGCGGCTTGGATGTGATAAACGAATGCTCTCACACACACATTACCTTTTACATTTATATAAATACGTAGGTACAAGCAGAGAGGGATGGGAAAATGCATCCCCCATCAGAGTATCAATTGAAATTTTTTTGGGTATAATACCTTGTTTTTAGAAGACGACCGTAGCTTTTTTGGGAGGAGAAATTAGAAGTCTTTGAAAAAAATTTTGAAAAATACTTACGACTACCCCCTACCGGTTATCAGCTTTTTGGAAGAGAATATAAAAATTTCTGAAGTAAATCCCCACCAAAAAATTCTATATTCGCCACGCGCCACTAGGTATAAGGGGGATGAATGATTTAATCATATTGCAGGGGCAAGTACAGGATTAGTAAAACAAGTAAAGGAAAAACAAGTTTTTCAACACAAACTTTGATTTCAAATACATTCAATTTAGAAATGCAAAAGATGTTCAAAGTTTTTTTTTTAAATTGAATCATGTATTTTCATCAAATATAAAGCTGTGCTGAAAGTTTCAACTTCCTAGCTAGTCAAAATGCTGGTTAAATTTCACTTGCAAGATTTGCGTACAGAGAAAGACACACACACACAAACAAACAGAGATTGTAACCTAAATAAAAATTTGTAAAAAAGATGTTCAAAATGGGGTGGGTATAATTTTGTTTTATTTTTGTGTAATAAATAATAACTTTGATGTAGACAGCTGTGAGGGAATCAACATTGTATTAATACCACTAATAGGGTAAAATTCCACGAGTTCTCTTATTGTATTTTGGCACAGAAAACAGCTAATCTTTGGACCAACACTGATACACAAATTATTACTCTGCAGTTATTGGTAAATCTAGCATCGAGCTAAGATATAAAATTGTCTCCAATACGCATTGAATCATCACGAGGTTAAGTAAAATTAAAATTAACATATTATATAGTAAACTCTAACTAAAAAAAAATTTAATTTTGGAAATCAAGGGGGGCGAATTGTCTATACACGCCGGAAAGATTCCAATACGCATTGCATCATCACTAGGTTAAGTAAAGTTAAAATTAAATAAATATATAGTAAACTCTAGGTAAAAAAATTCAAATTTTGAAAATCAGGGGGGGGGGCAAATGCCCCCCTGCCCCCCCCCCCCAATTTACGTCCCTGAACCCTGCTAGTATGGTGAAAGGACACCCCCCCCCCCCCCCCGGAAATTTCCCCCCGGAGTAGGACATCCCCGGGGTAGAGTTAGAGTTCACGTTTTCTACCAAACAAAAACACATTTTTAACAGATTTAACATGTATTGTTTATATTTAATCAAATATTACTAATTAAATAGAGTGTTTGGCGTGCAGCCGTAAGATAAAAATGGGTTAGGATAAGGGTTAGGGTTAGATTAGAGTGTTCCAAGTATTCATCCCTCCACCAGATTACTAACATTTATGGAGGATAGCAGGAAAATCCGAAGCTATGTGATGTACTTATATGGTCAATCTCGATATATAGTGCAAATGCTCAACTAGTCGTGCGCAAAACCAAAGGAAGCAACATAAGTTAGAGATTTAGAAAACTTATTGAAGTAGATTAATTCAAACCTATTAGGATTAAGCTCAAGGCACATAGAAGAACTCCAGGAGATAAATAATAGATTGAAGGCAGGCAGTTATTTATTTGATTAAAAACAGACTTACGGTAAAAGTTAGAGTCTTTAGCATACATTTATTGACTATTGAGAGAGTGAGAAAACACAATATAAGGAAGTTCAAAAGTATATAGAATAAACAGTCAAGATCCCAGAATCGAGTCTTGAAGAACACAATAATTTAAGGATACTTTAAGGTATGAAATTCCCCCTACAAAACAAATCGCATCTTACCCACAAATATAACAAACATATCTATATATATAAAAATGAATGTTTGTATATATGTATATATGTATATATGTATGTTAATGTCCTTTATGCATTGCTACACCATTCATCCGATCGTAATGAAATTTTCACACAACCTTGAGAGTCAAGGGGAGTCAAATAAAAAAAAAATTTTGAAATCCGTCACAAAATGAGCGGAGCGGAGCGGGTGAGCGAGCGGGAACTATATATATATGTATGTGCGTATGTATGTGTGTATGGCGTCTTAAAACACATGGTGTAAAAGACTATAAACTATAATAAAAAAAAAATAAAAAAAAGTATGTGTGTATGTATGTATGTGTATGTGCATGTATGTGTGTCTGTGTGTGTGTTTATGTATGTGCGTATGTATGTGTGTATGGCGTCTTAAAACACATGGTGTAAAAGACTATAAACTATAATAAAAAAAAAAAAAAAAAAGTATGTGTGTATGTATGTATGTGTATGTGCATGTATGTGTGTCTGTGTGTGTGTTTATGTATGTACTAGCGGAGATACCCGGCGTTGCCCGGGTTTTTAGAGGTTTTTCTAATGTTTGTCTCTTTCTCTCCCGTTTCCTTTCCCACCTGCTTTCCCACTCCCGTTCGCTTTCCCGTTTTCGGTCGTTTTCCCGCTCCCGGTCGCTTTCCCGCTCCCGGTCGCTTTCCCGCTCCCGGTCGCTTTACCACTCCCGGTCGCTTTCCCGCTCACGTTTGCTCTCCCATTCCCGCTCACGCTTGCTTTTCCGTTCCCGCTCGCTGTCCGTTCCGGGTCACTTTCCCGTTTCTATAATAGACAAACTAACCCACAAACATTCATATATATATATATATATATAGTCTTAGCAAATCTATTTTACGTTTTATAGGCTAACAGAAGTTATGAAAGAATGGAAAAGAAAAAATGAGCGTGAACGGGAGAGCAACCGTGACCGGGAATGGGAGAGCAAGCATGACCGGGAACGGGAGAGCAAGCGTGAGCGGGAACGGGAAAGCGACCGGGAACGGGAAAGCGACCGGGAACGGGAAAGCGACCGGGAACGGGAAAGCGACCGGGAACGGGAAAGCGACCGGGAACGGGAAAGCGACCGGGAACGGGAAAGCGACCGGGAACTGGAAAGCGACCGGGAACGGGAAAGCGACCGGGAACGGGAAAGCGACCGGGAACGGGAAAGCGACCGGGAACGGGAAAGCGACCGGGAACGGGAAAGCGACCGGGAACGGGAAAGCGACCGGGAACGCGGAAAGCGACCGGGAACGCGGAAAGCGACTGGAATCGGGAGAGCAAGCTTGGAAGGAAACGCGAGCAAGAGAGAAAATCGATAACAAAACTTCTGAGCGGGAAAGCGAACGGGAGCTGGAAAACGACCGAGAGCGGAAAAGCGACCGGGAACGCGACGAAAACGGGAAAGTGGAAAAGGAAACGGGAGCGAGAGAGACAAACATTAGAAAAACCTCTAAAAAACCCCGGGCAACGCCGGGTAACCCCGCTAGTTATATATATATCATCTGATAACAAATTTTAATCAGGTTTCAATCTGATTTAAAATTATCCCAGAATCAAAGTCACAAATAACAAATTTTAATCAGGTTTCAATCTGATTTAAAATTATTGCTTAAAAAATTTAAATTTTGAAATATATATATTAAATTTATTTTTAACTGTTAAAACTTAAAATATTGGTTTTAAGTATTTTGTTATTTTCTAAAAATTACAAGCAGACCTGTTTACTTTTTGTCCGCAAGTCCGCTGGCCGCTGACTGAATGTGGGTGGGAATTTTCTGCGATAGTGAAAGCAAAATTTAAGATGAAGTCTAGAAAAATTTTTTGTTTTGTATATTTGCTTATATTTTTTAGTTTGAATTATGCTGACAGCTTTTTATATAACATTATCAATTTGGTGGACGAGAAGCTCCTAAATTGCCGCATCAATCAGTGCTGCAACGATTTCAAGTTTGACCGTTTTGGTGCGTTTATATTATATTAATTAATAACTTGAGATTCATCGGTGCTTAACTTTGTTTGGGTGCTCATGTATTCTGATTGACGGAGCCGGAGTTATTTATTCAGAGAAAGTAGATCTGAGTTTGTTTATTTTTAATAAGTAACTTGCCAGTACAGTACAGTTTACATTATAAACTTTACAAGTTTACATTGTAAACTTATTTTATAAAAGTAATAAAAGAAATGATTAAGACAGAGATGGCTTATGGTTAACCATATACTTTTAAATTTAAGTTATTGTATCTGTCAAGCTTATTATACTGTATAGTTAAGTATAGTATAATTTTGCTTGACTGAGATATCCTATTACCTATTTTCATTCAATTGGTAGCCTAGTAAAAAAAAATAGTAGGGTTCTTGTTCAATTTTTATGATTGAAATACAATTACTTTATAAATTTATGGTAATCCTGCAGTATAGCGTCCTGAACCGATTTCGATGAAAAATGGCCGGTTTTTTAACGTAAATGATATTTAAAACATCAATAAGGGAAATAAAGACTAATTACAACATAAATAACTGAAAAAAAACAAAAATTATAGCACTTTAGAACATTTATAAATTACTCCCGAAGTTAACGTAGTTCCCGATGAAGATCTATTTGTCAATAGCGATAGAAGTGAACAGTAGGAATAAAGGTAATAAAAATTAAACACATTTAAAATAGAAATAGACAATTTAGGAAAAAAAAATATAAAAAATTTTGGAAGTAAAAAATTGAAAAATATTAGTTTGCTTTAGAAGTAAGAGTTGCGTAACCCGCTCCATGTCTAAAACCGTTTCTTTAAATGCGGCGCTTTATGTCAAATTGAATTAAGAAAAATTAAAAAAACATTGAAAACAATAAATTAGCACCAGAACACCACAAAAAATTAAAATAATATCAAAGTAAAAGTACTTGGCGACTTGGCTGTCTTTACGTCTTTGGTACGGTTTCTATCATATTTCTTGGAGCAGAAATTTTGCATTTTAGAGGTCATGTGGCTAGCAGAATCGTTTGGAGAGCGAAAGAGCGAGCGAAAAAGCGACCAGGAAGAGAAGATCAATCGGGAGCGGGAATGCGGCCGGGAACGGGAAGGCGATCGGGAGCGGGAAAACGATCGGGAGCGAGAAAACTAGCTAGTCATAGATAAATTTCCACTCAGCGCTCTGATTTTTTAAAATTTAAATAATTAAAAATTAATTTGTAACTTTTTAAAATGTATTTATTATGTTATTTTATTTGAATATTAACTCTTCCTTGCTTTTCATTCCTTGAATTGTATTATTCCGCGTGTCAACATTGCCTTTGGATATTTTTGCTTAAAGTCGGTTTTTAGTAAGTTTTTCTGTAAAATACTTGTTCGTAATATGTTTTGATAATGTTCTATGGTTATTCTATTAAACAGTTTTTTAAACCGTTTTTTCATCGAAATCGGTTCAGGACGCTATACTGCAGGATTACCAAATTTATTTTGCATAACATTTTAACTAAACAAATTTAATAAAACTAAGATTATGCACCACCAAAGACAAAATTTGATAGAAATGTGTTTCAAAATATACACATAAATCATTAACATGGTATATCAACAATGTTACTTTATTCTAACCCAACTAATATATTTCGAACAAATAATTTTTTTTAATGTATGCATTATTTCTTCATTTTATTTTTTAATAAAAAGATCTTGTTTGTTTGCTTGAGTCAGGCATTAAGACCCTTTGCCACTTAAAAAATTATACTTCTTGTATTCCAATTGAGCTAAATTTTAGTGTGCTGAATTGTCGTCAATGACAATGCATTTTATTAGATTTTCAGATTGATTGGAAAAATGTAAATGAAACTAGCGGGGTCACCCGGCATTGCTCGGGGTTTTCAGAGGTTTTGTTATCGTTTTTCTCTCTTACTCCCGTTTCCTTTCCCCCTTGATCTCCTGCTTCTTGTCGCTTTCCTATTCCTGGTCGCTTTCCTGTTCCCGCTATCGCTTGCTCTCCCATTCCCGCTTGCTCTCCCATTCCCGCTTGCTCTCCCGTTCCCACTCATGCTTGCTCTCTGTTCCTGCTCACGCTTGCTCTCCCATTCCCGTTCCCGCTCGCACTCATTTTTTCTTTTCCACTCCTTCCTAACTTCTTTTAGGCCATAAAACGTAAAATAGATTTGCTAAAAGTTACTTGAAGCCTTCAAACGTTACGTATACTAAATTTGAATTTTATTACGTAATAGGCACTTTTGGTCTGGAAAGGTTTTTTGGCCCCCCTGAACCGGGGGATGGGAGTATGGAGTCCAAACTTTCTTAACTTTCTTTTCTTGTATGAGAACTACCTCCTTGCCAAATATCATCAAAATCGCTCCAGCGGTTTGGATTTCTATAAGAGACAGACTCGCAAACTCACAGACATTCATTTATATATATATATATATATATTTATCTATATATATAAAAATGAATGTTTGTATATATGTTAATGGCGTTTATGCATTGCTACAACATTCATCCGATCGTAATGAAATTTTCACACAATCTTGAGAGTCAAGGGGAATCAAATATAGAGAAAAATTTTTTAAAATCCGTCACAAAATGAGCGGAGCGGAGCGGGTGAGCGAGCGGGAACTATATATATATGTATGTGCGTATGTATGTGTGTATGTATGTATGTGTATGTGCATGTATGTGTGTCTGTGTTTATGTATGTACTAGCGGAGATACCCGGCGTTGCCCGGGTTTTTTAGAGGTTTTTCTAATGATTGTCTCTTTCTCTCCCGTTTCCTTTCCCACCTGCTTTCCCACTCCTGTTCGCTTTCCCGTTTTCGGTCGTTTTCCCGCTGCCGGTCGCATTCCCGCTCCCGCTCGCTGTCCGTTCCGTGTCGCATTCCCGCTCCCACTCGCTGTCCGTTCCGGGTCGCTTTCCCGTTTCTATAATAGACAAACTAACCCACAAACATTCATATATATATATAGTCTTAGCAAATCTATTTTACGTTTTATAGGCTAACAGAAGTTATGAAAGAATGGAAAAGAGAAAATGAGCGTGAACGGGGACGGGAACGGGAGAGCAACCGTGACCGGGAATGGGAGAGCAAGCATGACCGGGAACGGGAGAGCAAGCGGGAACGGGAAAGCGACCGGGAACGGGAAAGCGACCGGGAACGGGAAAGCGACCGGGAACGGGAAAGCGACCGGGAACGGGAAAGCGACCGGGAACGCGGAAAGCGACCGGGAACGCGGAAAGCGACTGGAATCGGGAGAGCAAGCTTGGAAGGAAACGCGAGAAAGAGAGAAAATCGATAACAAAACTTCTGAGCGGGAAAGCGACCGGGAGCTGGAAAACGACCGAGAGCGGAAAAGCGACCGGGAACGCGACGAAAACGGGAAAGCGGAGAAGGAAACGGGAGCGAGAGGGACAAACATTAGAAAAACCTCTAAAAACGCCGGGTAACCCCGCTAGTATATATATAAAACGTACTTAGGAACAATATATTCTTTGATACAACATTCATTGAACGTAACAGCCCATTTCGAATTTAACATTTTTTTCCAAGCTTTTGAATTTCAGTTATTAATCTCTTATCAACACATTCGAATATATTTTTAAAAATTTTATTATCTTGGACTAACTGGACAGTTTTGGCTTCTAGTGCCATCATCAGAGTCCATACAGTAAAATCAAGAAATGTTTATAACCGAACGAAAAGTTAAATCTAAAATCTATCTACAAGGCAATTTGCCACGCCCTCACAAATTTAGTCAGAAATTTTTAAGAATGCCAAACTACTAAAAAACAGAGAGTTAAAATAATAAAAGCGCAAAACCTGCTATCAGTTCGTAAAACTATGCCTTTAAGGTACACTCGCCGCCACAAATGTTAAACTACAAACTGTCAACAACCAAAGAATTTATATATATATATATATATATACATACGTTAACACTAACACACTTTCAAACACTATTTCTCGCCTTTTTCAGACTTTCGACATTATACCGGTACCTGTAGTACCGGTTTTTGGCCCGGAAAAATTTTTTTTTTCTATATTGATTTGAAAGTTTCTTATATTTTTCATCTTCACATATCAAGTATTTAGAAAATTGGGGTGAATGTTTCTTTATGCAATAGAAATAGAAAATAGAAATTTTATCAAAAAGTTGTTTGATCAAAATTAGAAGCTGCCCTTTCACAAATTATAAATGATTTGTGAAAAACAAAGTTTTTACAATTTACTTGTTTTAATTTTTCTTTAGTAATATTACTACACTTGATAATAATTCTCACCGACCTGTCAAAGCAAATGATCACCAAAACTAAATGTTTTTAACTGAATTAAACAAATCCAGCATTTGTTTAAGCACTGGAAAGTGATCTAAGAAGAGAGGTTCACGGGCAGCACTTGGTCGTCGACAGTGTCGTCAACAGTTTGCACGGACACATTTCAAATCCGAACCCTTCCAAGGCGCTCGTGTTCAGCTTCCACGGCTGGACGGGATCTGGGAAAAATTTCGTCAGCAACATCATACGAAAAAATCTATTTAAAAAAGGCGTCGAATCTCGTCACGTCAAACAGTTCATCGCCACTCATGATTTTCCACATTCCAGTCTCATCGACAGTTACAAAGTTTGTATTTTTTTAGTGTCCGTGCAATTCCAATCTCAGTTTAAACTAATAATAAAAGGGGAAGATGTGTATAATATATGTTGTTAAAAATTATGCACCATATTAACCTAAAAACAAAAGGGAGGGGTGTATATTAAATGTATTATAATATTTTATGTAACTAATTGTTATTGTCAATCTAATAATAAATAATAATTATCAACCTATAAGCAAAAGGGAGAGATTTGTATACAACTGTATAATATAATTAACAACCTAGTAGTTAAATAGAAAGTGGTGTATATTATATGTTTTATAATTTGTACACTTAATTATTAATATCAACCTAATAATACTGTTTGAACAATATGTAGATAAATTTTTTTATCTAATAATTACATGGTTATCTGGAAAGGTGTTTGAAGTTTTTCTCATTTATCTTAATTATGCACTTTAATATTATTATCAACCTAATAACAAAAAGGGAAGGATGTATATTACATGATTGATAAATTATGAGTTCGATTATTATTATCAGCTTAAGAACATAAAGGGAGGGTTGTATTTTGTTTGTTTTAAGATATTTTTGCTTTGTTCCTATCAACCTAATAACAAAAGGGAACGAGCTTATATCGGTCACATAATTATTATCAACGTTATAATGAAGGAAAGGGGGATGTATAATGTGCTTTCTTAATTTTACACTCAAGTATAATTATTAACCAAATAGTGCTGTTTGAACGATAATTATAAACATTTGTTTTAGCTGTTACTAGCAGGGTTACCCAGGTTTTTTTGTGGTTTTTCTCTTGTTGTTATATAAATTTTGCACTTTATATTTATTATCAACCTTATAACATAAGTGGAAGGGTAGTATATTGTTTGTTTTATATTTGTTTGCCTAATAATTATCAAAAAATGGTAGGGGTGTATATTTCTTTCTTGGAACAATACAAATCTGCTTTGCCAGGTGGTTAAGAACCTCTGGAGCAACAGATATTAGTATTATGTTCCCATCTGTTTCAGTGATGACGGCAGAAATAAGTTGAAGCAGATTGTTAATAACCCCAGTTGCAACCCAGAAACATGAATCCAATGCTCTTTTTCAAGTGCATTATCGCTGGCATTTCCTGATATTTTAGACAATTTAATTGAAACAATTTTATTTGAAAATTTTTTTGAAAATTTCCGGAGTTTTTCTGAAAACTTTCCGGAAATTTCCAACACTAACAACCATACACTGATGAAGCGTATAACCCGATTTTTGAAGGATCAGTGTAGACTTGTAGATAACCTTTGTAGTTAGTTTTGGGCTTTTCCAATTACTTACTACGGCTCACAGACTGTCGTCTTTCCCTGCTGTTTTCCACTACACTCACATCAAAAGTTCATAGGCATTTGAGTTGTTGAGAAGGACCTGCAATTTGAATACTGGCTGAGCTGCTTTTTTATTCAAGTTTTACTTTTTTTTGTGAAAATATATTTCCTGGTCTGGTCTTTTTTGGGACAATAAAAATCTAGTTTGCCAGATGGTTCGGCAAAATTTTCGATTTGGCTGCAAAGTTTGCAAGAGATGGCTTGAGTTTCAAGTTCATTTAGAAATCACCACATTTCACCTGCTGGGAGACTAAATTGGTTTTGCATGCTATTCAGAGCGCCTGGTACTGAAAGCCAGAAGTTTTTTTCACTGGCACTATGACTTTTTGCAAAGGCTCTACAGAATATTCCAGCATGAAATAAATTGAATATTTATAGTTGAGCATGAGATTTATTTTATCAGATCTCCAGGTTTGACCAGATTTCGTTCTCATGCCGTTGATTCGCTTCTTTGTTTGTTTTACTACCATTGGTTTACTTTGCGGAAGTTCCAGCACAGTCATAAATGAACTCATATGTATCCGGTTGTAAATAGCAATGCATACTGGGTAGGCTTAAATTTATAGCATATCGCCGTGGCTTATGTTTATGAACAGCACATCGCAGCAAACGACCATGAAGGATTTCTCCTGCTTCCTGTGGATGGCTTTTCCTGGAGCATACAAGCATACTTTCTTTTCCTCTCTTTCACACACACATTTCATGCAGACAGCCCATTTGGTTTAGCTTCTTAGATTTTTCAGCCAATTTGTTAATCATGCACTTTTTCAGCAGGATATCTCCTTCATGCATATACATTCCCTCATCAACATACATTCAAAATTAGAGATACTGCAGGTGATTCTTTAAAAAATGTCTTATGTTAAGAAGAAAGTTGCAATAAACATTTATGACGGTGGCCATGTTTTTTAAATGAGCTAAATAATCTGATATATACACAGGAAATATTGCAATTGGGACCAATATTTTAGCATGTTATTATAACCAAATGTACGTTATATCTAAATACGTTATAGACTGTGTAATTTAACATTGGGGAGACTGGGCAAATTCATCAGATAAAAGTTTCAGTATGTTGTATGAGGGTATGTTATAGAGGGATTGTGTATATATATATACTAGTGGGGTATCCGGGTTTTTAGAGGTTTTCTATTGTTTTTCTCGCTCCAGTTTGCTTTCCCCGCTTGCTCTTCCGGTCACTCTCCTGTCCCCGTTTGCTTTCCCATTTGCTCTCGGTCGCTTGTTTTCCTGTTCCGCTCATTCTCCAGTTCCCGTTTTGGTTCTCTCTCCTGCTCTGCTCATTTAGTACCTATTTCAATTTTTTTCACAAAAACCTTCCTCCATTGACTCTCAAAGTTGTGTGAAAATTTCATTATGATCGGATGAATGGTGTAGCCATGCATAAAGGACATACAAACTACAGACATACAATGCATAAAGGACATACAAACATACATACAGACATACATAAACATAATAAACTTTCAGGACACTATCAGACATACGGTGAGGGATTACATTCGGAGATGCAGTCGGGCTGTGTTCGTATTTGATGAAATGGACAAGATGCCGATCGGTTTGATGGACACCATCAAGCCCTACCTCGACCACCATGCTGTCATCGAAGGTGTTGACTACAGGAAGTCTATTTTCATTTTACTGAGGTGATGATGATGATGATTTAATTCATTAGGACCATTTCATTTTACTGAGATGATGATGATGATGATTTAATTCATTAGGACCATTTCATTTTACTGAGGTGATGATGATGATGATTTAATTCATTAGGACCATTTCATTTTACTGAGGTGATGATGATGATGATTTAATTCATTAGGACCATTTCATTTTACTGAGGTGATGATGATGATGATTTAATTTATTAGGACCATTTCATTTTACTGAGGTGATGATGATAATGATTTGATTTATTACGACAATTTCTATTCAAAAACTTTTTTCTCAATTAAGTTAGTTATCAAATATAGTAATGTATGAAAGCATCATCAATTTTGTTGTGTGTATAAAAATAACATTTTGTTTTTGGTTTTGGCTGTATTTTTAAGAATAATAACTAACTGACATTTATTTAAATAGTTTAATGGTCTGAGTTTTTGTTGAATATTTTTTAAATTTTAATTGTTTTTGTTTTCTTTTTAGTTTCATCTTATAATTTAAAAAAAAATAGTTTCTGTCAACTTACTTGTTGAAAGTAAAAATAAATATATTTGTTCCAGTTGACAGATTTCTGTACGATTATGCACTAATAACATATAATTTAATTTAAACAATTCTGTTAATGTACATAAGATTAAATATGTGTTAAATTAATTTGTTTTTTTTTAATATATTCAACATTTATAAAAATTTAGCAACACCGGAGGTGAAGCAATCAACGAAGTCGCATATCTCAACTGGAGGAACTCGAGGCCGAGAGAGTCCTTGACCCTTAAAGATTTTGAAATTGCGATAACGAGGAGTGCCTTCAATGAAGTTGAAGGTCATTCATCTGCTTCTTTCTATCGCTTGTTGTTTTATTTACTCTATCTAGACATCTGAGTTTAGACGTGGTTTTTTTGTCAACTTATGGACATAGCATTAATGAATTGAAATTTTAACTGATTTATTTTTTTTGAAAACTTCTGTTATATTCAAGATAACTTTTTACAGTGACAGTATTAGCTTTGCTCAATACTATTTTGATTGGCGGAATATCAAACTCACAGCAGCATTCAAACAATTGTACTAGAATTTGAATGATTCTCAGTTCAACTCTCACTAGCTGCCTAGTAGACCATGTTATCAGAATATTAGCATTGCATTGATTTATCGATTGTGCCACTGATGTTTTTCGCTGCAATTTCATTTTCACTATTTTTCTTCTGCATGCATGTGATCTTGGTTGCAAGTTTCAATTAAAATCTTGTTTGCGGTCACGAAATGGTTGAAACCGTTTCTAGTCATCCAGGGAATGACTCATAATTGCCGGCTCAAGTAAATTAATAAACAATTCTTTAGTTTCATAATAAACGAAAAATATGTTTTTTTTTATTTTTCCCGTCACACCAGGAGGACTGTGGCATGCCGCCCTGATCGAAGGAAATATGATTTCCGCTTTCATCCCGTTCCTGCCGATGGAAAGAAAACACGTGAAACTCTGTGTCATAGATGAAGTCGCCCGACGCAAAATTAATGTTCCCAACGTAGAAGACGTAACTAACAAAGTCGCTGATCAGCTGTTGTATTGGCCCGATGTATGACTTTGACGTTATTCTTATGATCAAAACTTTTTTCTTTTAGTGGATGATTTTTTTTAATATTTGTTTTTATACTATAATAAACATTATTATTATTATCATTTTAATAGCGGTATAACTGTCATTGCTTCTAATATTATTTGCACTAACATCATCGTCATATTCATAATTATCATTGCATTTTTCTTATTATTTGACATTTTTATTATGTTTCTCAAATTCTGGGGCCTCATATGGTATAACAACATTACTATGCAGTACAAAACATTACCACACATTGATATAGTACATTTCTATGAGCCTATACCAAACCTAGTACAAAGTTATTCAAAGAATTGTCATACATATGATTAGAATTTTACAGATATCTGATTATTAATCTAAAGTTTATTTTTACGATGCAGGAAACTCAAATTTATTCAAGATCGGGCTGCAAAAGAGTTGCACAAAAGGTTGACACGATGATCTACTCGAATGTTAAAAGTGTCAACGTCGAGTTGTGATTTGTCCGTGCTCCTGGTGGTTTCGTGTCGATTGTCATCAATCATGATTTCCAAAATGTCGTTTATGATTTTCTTTTAAGAGAATTCTATGTCTTTTTATCTAGTTTATGTATATATATATATATATATAATAGATATAGATATATTAATACATAAAATATAAACTTATGTGTATGTGCTATCAGTTCTGGCTGCCTTTAAGTGAATGCCAATCTCGGTTTAAGTGAACGCGTTTCGTTTGGTTACGTCTGCAAATGTCGCAACACATGCTAGAAGAGTTATTTTATTTTGTTGTTTTTAAGAGGAAGCTGTTTTTTTTTTGTTTTTTTTTATAAATTTTGCTATCTAAGCTGGTTGTAGTTAATATTATTTTAGATATGTTCACGTTCACGTTGGTTGTAGTTAATATTATTTTAGATATGTTCACGTTCAGCTACACTCTTGTTGTCGTCATTATGGTTTCGCTTTCAATTCTTTTAGGAATTTCATGATTTTTGACATATGGCAGCATTTTCCTGTCACATGTATTAGCAAGAAAATGCTGAGCTCAATTTGAATGGTTTGCTAATCTTGAAAGTTTTCCTGTTTATAGTCATTCTAGTGATGTACTGTATTGTTGTTAATTAAAATGCGAGTTACATAATTATCGTGTTAAAGATTGCGTCATTAATTGCAGGAGTTGTTGGACCAATCGGGTGAATTTAGTATGAGACTTTGACTTTCAAATGTTTGATTTGGGTGGTCGAAGGCTGTTGAGAATTGAATGAAATTTCATTTTAATTTTTGAAGTGCATTCATTTCGAATACATTTTGGAACCTACTCCTGTCATGATAATAATTCTTTATTCTTTTATATTTTTTTTATCAATAAACTTAAATGTTATTTTGAAATCAGAAATTATTTAATCTTAGAGCCTACTCAAAGCCATATTTTTAATCCAAGTAATTTAACTTTTGGTGGTGTAATTTTGTCGTAGTTTGTAAAACAGGAGATTAGAACACTGGATGGGTCGATTTTTCGCGGCCCGGTCCGGCCCATTTCATAGGCTAAATTTTTAGACTGGACCCGTTTCACAGGCCTGAAATCCCTATACATGGCACAAAGACCTCGGCCCGTCCCGTTTGAAAACCTTAAAATCAGGGCCCGGTCCGTGCAGTGCTCTCCAGCAGATACTTCCAGACAATTTCCACTGAAAAATTGAAACGAAGTTTTTATTTACTGAAAAGTAGACGTAGTGGATTTTTTAACTCATTCCGAATCCAGCAACTTTCATGAGAGGAAAAATTACTACTTGTCGTTATTAGGATTGTCATGTTTTACGCTTACAGTTGTTAAAGCATATAAATAAATTTAATGCTGTCAAATCCTCAAGATATCTTTAAACATAGATGTACAAATGTCCGTGTCATATAAGTTTAACAAAATTTATAAAGCCAAAGTAAAGGCAGCGTTAAAATTCAGAGATGTTGTGAGTAGGAGTTCCATGGTATCGTGTAGGTACGATTACGAGTAAGAGTAACATGAAAAACGTATACCCGAGTACAAGTATCAAGTATTACATCTCTGCTATTCAGTATACTGAGTGGAAAACGAGTACCAAGGCTTTAAGTAAGAGTATACTTAAAAAACGTGCTCGAGTTGTAGGTAGGACTCGAGTACCAAGTAACTAGGCTACATCTCTGTTAAAATTATAGGCTAGGCTTTAACAACTTTAAAGTTATTGAGACAGTTAAGAAAATTAGCTGAATATAATGTCCCATACTAATTATCAATCCCTAGTATACCTACCTATTCAACTCTGCCATCTGATTGATGACCCTTAATTTAAATTTCGGCTCTAGCTTTTCAGAGTTTTGTGGTCTCACAATCCGACTTTTTTTAACCTGAAATAGGTTAATAACTATTAAATCGACAAATTAAACATTTTTTGGAACAAAGATAAAATGTAACTGTGTTCTAGAAACCAAAAAGATTAATTATCCGAAAAAATGATTGGCTTCATCCTACCAATCTATTTAAAATTTTATTTGTATAACTAATAAATTTTATTATAATATTTTTAATATAATAACAAATAGAAACAAATAAATAGAATTTAATTAAAAATATTTTTAGCAACAAACAGATAACTTTACTGTTTTTGGTTTCTTAACATTGTTCGGACATCAAAACTTCTCTTTCTTTCCATATTTTTCGTTTGGACTCGAGGTGAGTTCTCCGAGCTGGTTCTTCTAATTTCTAATCTTAGCGCTCTTACGATGTTTAGCATTATATTTATTTCTATTAGTACATAACAGTTGATGATCTATTAGTTACATCGATATTTTCGTTGTCTTGGATTGTAATTCTTACTGTTATTGCATGGCAGTTTAACGAATTATCGTTACGATATTTGAACAATTTCGTGTTATACTTGTTATTATTGTAAAGAGTTTTGATTTATTATTTTCTCAATTGCAGATAATCGAGAAAAATGAGAGCTAAGGTGAGGAATTTATATTTTATGACTTTTATAGATTAGCTTTATAGGCGGTTATAGATCTATAGTTTTCGTGAAAAATTTAAACTATATATTTTTTAAAGTGGAGGAAGAAGCGTGTCAGGAGGTTGAAAAGGAAGAGGCGAAAGATGAGGGCTAGGTAAGAATTTATTTAATGAATAAATAATGAGTTTGTGGATATGTAGTGTTTCATCATTTTAGTAATTTAACTTTCTACCTGGTTTTATGTTAAGTGATTATTTTTATTTTTGCAGGTCAAAGTAGATTCTGTTGGAAGCAACAAGTCACCAAGAGCCAAGGATGCTGATGTTTCAAACAATGAAGTTTCTTCTGTAAAGACATGAACATTCGTTTGATTGAGCATTTGTTTCTCATTAAAATATTTTCAACCGCATTGTTGTCTTTTTCTTTTTTGATGATGCTTTCATTCGGTAATATGGTAAGTGGGATGCTAGAGTCGTTCACTTGTCTTCGTGACATTTGAATGCTGTTTTTGTATCCAAGAATGATGTCTGTTTTATGCCCAGCCTCAGTTTATTTTGTTGCTGACACAAAACCAGATGACATTTTAGTCATTTTGTAACCTCCCATTAGGAAGACAGTATATTTTATAATATTCTGGTTGCTGAACTTGGGAGGAGATTAATATTTCCTATTAAACACTCTGCATGAGTTTCATCATGTGGAGTACCTGTCCAGGAAAATAGTCAGTCTATTACATTTAAAGAATCTATTTTTATTATTTTAAATCCCTTTGGATGCTAGAGTCGTTCACTTGTCTCTTATGACATTTGAATGCTGTTTTTGTATCCAAGAATAAATGTCTGTTTTATGCCCAGCCTCAGTTTATTTTGTTGCTGACACAAAACCAGATAACAATTTAATTACTTCTTGTAACCTGAGTAACCTCCCATTAGGAAGACCGTATATTTTGTAATATTCTGGTTGCTGAACTTGGGAGGAGATTAATATTTCCTATTAAACACTCTTCATGAGTTTCATCATGTGGAGTACCTGTGCAGGAAAATACCTATTCTGATAGCATTGTAATGTATATATTAATTAGATTTGTCACTCTCTTTAGGAAAACTAAATATTTTCTGATATTTAGGTTTCTGGGTATGGGAGTAAAATAAAAATTTCCCATAAAACACCCTGCTTGAGTGATCCTGTGGGGTACCTGTTTGGGAAGATAAATGCTGTTCTTATAATGAAGTAATGTATAAGTTGGATTAAACATGTGTTGGTACAAATATTTTATTTGGGTAATGATAATATATATATTGTATTGTAGAAGTAATATATTCCTTAAGGGTCCCATATGATTTTAAAAAATTTGGTTGCTGAGTACGGGAGAAGAGTGTAAGTTCCTATTCAACACTGCTGGTGTTTACACTGGTGGAGTTTTGACGGAAAATATTACAGTCTGTTGAACCGGTTGTTTTGGGAATAGCAAGTATAAGAATAATACCGAGCTAGTTCAGATCATAATTAATTTACCCTGGTTAAAGTGTATGCTGGCTATTCGTTTGTAGCCTAACAGTGGATACTAGAGTCGTTCTCTTGTCTATCATGGCATTTGAATGCTGTTGATGTATCCAAGAACAAATATCTGTTTTATGCCCAGTATCGGTTTATTTTGATACTGACACAAAAACAGATGACAACTCTCCTTTTAAACAGTTTTAACTTCCCATTAGGAAGACCGTATATTTTGTAATATTCTGGTTGCTGAACTTGGGAGGAGATTAATATTTCCTATTAAACACTGCATGAGGTTCATCATGTGGAGTACCTGTCCAGTAAAATACTCAATATTAAATAACATTGTTTAAATGAATTGCATGTATGGGAGTGAAATAAAAATTTCCGTAAAAAATCCACAGTGGAGTGCCTGGAACAATCTTAATCTACGCTGTGTAGAATTAGCTTTTCGGGCTTGCTTAGATTTCTCTGCGGGCTGGCTCGGTATTCAAAGTTTCTTTCAGAAGGGATTCGGGGGAGGAAATTCTTGTGCAATTCGAAACCCAATAATTTGGCAGTTTAATAAAATAATTTAACTGACAATACATACACATTAAAAATCTAATACATAAGCTAAAGTAAGAAAGTTTGTTTTAAACTAAAATTTTATTAACCGAGGTTATTTGAAAGCATCTAATTAACTATAAGTCTACTATATCTAGAAAATTTTCCATTGGAATTTTATTGTATAAATATCTAAAATGAGAAACTTTCTACAAAATATTATATCTTGGCATTGTAAACCTTGCATTGAATGGATTGCACAAAAAAATTTACCAAACAAAGACATTCCATATATGGTCGTTATGTCAATCAACAATATGGCGTGATTTTATTTCACATTTTTACAATGCTGTTCAGACTTACTTCGAGCGAAATACGATCCTACTCGAAAACAAAAATACTAATTGTGGCCCACTGATTGACAACAGAAAAGCAGAATTTGCATAAGAGTAGAGAAACTGCCCTGGCACTTATATAGCACCTATGGGGCATGCTCCGGCATTACAGCTGGCAAACATTTCTAAGAGCGACACGGACTGCAACATTGCCCGTGTTTCGTCTTCCAACGGAAAATCTGGCTGGAATCTGCTACTTTAAAGCCGCATTGTAATGGGCAATTTGCCAGCAAGTGAACCCTGGTCGAGGCTTAGGAGTGGCTGAGTGGTTTGAAGCACGTCGATAATGGAATGAAGGATGAACACCTGTTGCACATGTGATTTATTTCAACTTGGACTGAATTTAGGACGTTGAAAAAGGAACGCCTCACGTAGTGTTTTTTTTTAGGCCCACTAGCATGTTTTGATTCAATGTGCAGGTAACCACTGAACCGACCAGCCATGCACTCTGTACTCGTTTGATCTTTACTGAAGCTACTCGCGTTATATTAATTAGAAAGAAAGCCAGTAAAATCTGTCACTTGATCAAACACCTCTGCCGACTGCTAGGCAATAATGTTCTCTTAGCATTTGAGATCAAGAGACACACACAACAAAGCATTTTGACTACAATAAGCCCAATATTTTGTTAGTGGCAACAGTAAAAAAGAAACAAATTTCAGCTTCGAAGCTTTGTTGGGCAGTCCTGTTGCTTCAACAGACACATCAGGCGGATACTTCTCCAAATTGACCACAATTTTTAGGGCCTGCAGAATGTCATAAATACTCTCTAGGCCACTATAGGGGACGCCTTGGGGAAGAAGTTGTGACGAATTTATCAGGAATGAAACAATAAACAAGTTCATTAAGACTGCAAATCTTGTTTTACGCTGTTGTTACGTTATACAGTATCAGAATTGTCAACTATTGCAGATACATCAGTTGGAGCAAGTTCATTTGAACATGAATATGCAACTTGTCCTTGTCTGGTTGCACAAAAACCTTAGTGTAAACTTTACTGTCAAGGTGTTCAAATTCACTCTGAGCGCAATAAGGTCTTTCTCGCAAAATAGTAGGACCACTGATCGACGATGAGGCCGCAGAATCCGCGTGGCGAAATGGAGAAACTGCTGTCGCACAGAGCAATCGCCACACCTATGGGGCATGCTCGGCATACACCTGGAAAACATTTGGAAGAGCATCACAGTAGGGGAGTTGGGGGATATTTGATCTCTGGGGCACATTGATCTTTTGGCAATAACGTAATAATTTCTAAATAAAAATGCAATGCATGATTGTTTATGGTCTTTAATTGTTTTCCTCATAATTTTAGTCTTATTTTTTTTAAACAATCCACCGTTGAAAGTTGAAAAATACGAAAGTTTATTTTGACCGGTGAAAAGTAAATTTTTCACAACAGTTGAGTCTCTGTAATTACAAATTAGATAAATATTTTTTGGGGAAAATTAATTTTGCAATGTATAAACGTATGTCTAAGGCTTATTTTATTGCATATTTGAATTCTCAAGCAACATTTATTGATGAGATAGCGCCATTTATAGTATGTTCCATGTCATGGGGGCTCTTTGATCCTTACCGATATGGGGTACGTTGATCTGTAGATCAAGCTGCCCTTTTTCCTTAGATACTAAATGTACGCATTCTCCTGGCATTGGAGGTTTAATGTGATCCTATAATTTAATATTTTCTATTATTGTTATTGCAAAAACGCAATTAGTTTTCTTCGTAGGTTTGGTTTGGTTTCACAATGGATAGACATTGTCAGCGAAAGACAGAGCAAGGTACAACACCGGTTAAAGTAATGGGAATAGCAATGTCAAACCTCAGTTAACTGCAAAAGAAAGCCCTGTTCTGGGCTATGACTGTTCTATATTGAAAATTAATAAATATGTTGTGATTAGATTTAAAACAAAAAAAGAAAGATATTCATTACATCGGACAAATAATTAATAATGTCAGAAGATGGTGAATTATTAATAAAATTCCTGAAAAGGGAGAGGACGTCATCATTTAATTTTATTTGTGTAAATGATGAATTATTCTAATTTGAAAGAGATGACATTGTTTGTAGACTTCCAGACCCAATTCATCATGGCGGGACTGCTCGAGCCAGTCGTCACTTATGGTCTTTGCAGTAGATTTATCCATTTTTCCTAACCTGCGTTGAATTTATATAACTTAAATGATTAATTATTAGTATTAATAAAAGCTATTATACCTGTTTTCATGTGTTTTTTGGTGAGAACTGGATGTGGGATCGTATTGAATTATGCCTAGGATCAATGTGCCCCATGGGGGAGATCAAAGTGCCCCGTATGTGGGGCACTTTGATCTTTTTTAGGGCTTGCACCAAAGTTCAATTTAACAACAGTTCTCTTAAATTATAAAATGTCAAAGTGAATTGATTACATAGAGGAGATGTTCCTCTATGTAATTAAAAAGACAAAAGTAGATTTTTTGAACGGCTTGACTGTTATCGCCAAAAAACCTCAAAATAGATCAAATAGCCCCCATCCCCCTTACTGCAAAATTGCATGTGCTGCATTTTCTAACAAAAAATTGACTGGAGTTTGCTACGGCCAGGCCCGTGGTCAAAATTTTAAAAAAAAGGTGCACTCCTAATTTAAAAGGATGCAGGACTTTTTTTTTTATAAAAACTACCAGTCCCTCACGCAGGGCCGAAACCCAACCACAAGGACTGTTATAGGTGGTCGGTTAGGTGGCTTAGGACCCCGGCGACAAAAGGCCCCCAAGACGTTTACTTTAAAGAAATGTACTTAAAGAAAAAGTCTTATTATCATTTTTAATTTGCTAAACTAATGTCGCAAGCAGTGTTTATCCAGATGCCTTGGGGAGAATTTTTCTTCCAATATGTTTCCAATTTTCCCACAGAAAGTTAAAATTTGTTCAAAACCAATTTTGGGATAAATTATTATTTTTTGTGAAACAAGTAAGAGGTTTTTTGAAAATATTTGGAAAAAGTACCTACGATTAACCCCCCTTCTTTCCCGCTTATCAGTTCTTTTGAAAGAAAAAAGTGTAAGATTTTTTTTTTTAATTTATAATGTGTGAAAAATTTTGAAAAATTTTGTCCCCCTAAACTTTTTCAAACTTTTAGCTAAAATGGCACTTTGAATCTTTCCGTAATTTAACATTTCTTCCCCACACCTAGTCATAGGTTTAGAATAACAAACTGGTTGCGAGCAAGTTTTTACGAACTGAAAACTGAAACTGCGATATGTCTCAATAAGCAGTTGATGAATTAAAAATAATTGTACTTTCCTCTCTGATGACTTGGAATCAAATCTCCAACAATAACTAGGCTTTTAGTAATTGAATAAATAGGTATGCGCTTTACAATATTTTCAAAAGTAGTGCCCGTTTTTGCTTGCACCACCTATAGGGCCACGCGAAAGCTCCACCCAACAATAATATAACGGATTAAGCAAAAGCATGTTCTATAAGTTCGATTGGGAAATTATTTGTGATTTTTTAAATTTCAAAATGCTAACAATCTTAATGACAATTGAAGTTATTGTTTAATTGTATGTTTAAGAAGCATAGAGGACTATAAAGGCTAAAAAGAATTAGGGTAGTTAATTCAAATGTTAATGAACCTCAAAACCTTTACTACAAATTTATCAAAATAAAAAATAAAAACACATTTATTCAAATTTAATTTTTAAAATCTATAGCAAATTTGAACAACTTTACTTTAATTTTAATTTATCTTTGCATTTTTTTCTCAAAGCGCAGGAAGTTGATCACGCCTTCGCTCATTTCGTTCTCGGTTGTGGAGGTAGCGTGGCTTGCGATTTTTTAGAACTGGTAAATTTGTTAAACGCCGCACAATTTTTAACTTCTGTAATATTTTCTTATCTCCAGGTGTTAATCTACCATCGAGTTGATTAAACTCTCCGCTGCAACAGAATGAGGGCTAAGGTTAGAATTTTAACTAAACGTTTACAATTTTATTTAAAAATGTAGGATTTTGCTATATTTATCGCTTTTCTAATGACGAAGTGTTAGTAGATCATCGTTACTTCAACAATTTAAATTAATTTCAGTGGAGGAAGAAGCGAGTAAGGAGGCTGAAAAGGAAGAGGCGAAAGATGAGGGCCAGGTAGTGGATAGTTTTAGTTAAATTGTATAAATTTGTTTTTGAAAAAATTCTTGTTATGTTCACGAAATTCAATTAACATTTACAGGTCTAAGTAGAAGTTTTTCAGTGAATCGCAAAAGATGTGAAATGTTCATTCATTCTTATGATGTCTCAGTTGATGGATAAAACTGCTGTGGAAGTACATAGTCGTTGGAGGAACGTTCACAATGCGCTGAAAGATATTTCGGATCTGTGAACTGATTTTATTAAAATTTTTTTATAATAAATTAGCTCTGGAGCACAAATATTGCTTAGTGAGTTCTGTGTCTTTTCTGATCTTAAATTTATAGGAATAGTTGAAATACTAAGATAGAACAAGCAAGTTCAAAAGTATTTGCACTATTGTAAAGTAATGTATAAGCAATGGTGTAATATTTGATTTAGTTGATGTTATGGGGTCTAAAATTCTGACTAAAATAAGCGATTTTGGTTGAACTTCCTTATCAGCCACTGGTTGATCTGTGAGTGCAGTGGCTTTGGTTCACATGTGTCCTTCAAAAGATAATGTGCTTAAAAGTAGTCTATAAATTATGTCTGAATTTAGATTTTGCTTTTTCTTCAATTTTATAACAATGCACTTTTACATTTAGTATTATTGTGCTAGTTGTTCTGAGTTAGTGGTTAATGCGGTTGCTCTCAATGAATGAAAACTCAAACAAAGAACAGCAGAGTCCTCTTCATTGGGAAATAAAGCTTTCAATGTTGGAGCAACATATTCCCTTAAAGGGATTCTGCAATCCATGGAAGTGGTTTTGAAGTCTACTTGATAGAACATACAACAACGATTTTAAGTTACATCCAAACATTAAATTATTCAAAGCCATTTATCTGTGTTATATCAGTTATGAATACTTGTTAAGTATTTAACTATTTTGTTATGAACCTGTCTTTAATTAACATAAGCAAATCAATGTTTTGAGAAATATGCAGTATCCAATTTTATTATTTATTGAAAGTTTTATTAACAACTGGTTGATCGTTACACGAAAATCAGATTTCTACTAAAGTTTCTATTTCAACTTAAGATAGAAATGTATCTAATCTTCTAGTATTCTTTGCATTATTCATCTTGTACCTATTTTGCATTGAAAGGCATCACCAGAACCACAAATCAATTTCACAAGAGCTTTTCATTTGCTTTGTGCAAACGGCATCATAAAATTCAAGCGATCGTACAAGCTCATGCAGAATTCCATGCCCAAATAGTTGACTCCAGTGCTAATTTGTATAGTTCATGGGCCAGTAGAGGACGTCACCGTAGACCAGCCAGGCATATCTGCGAGTGTCGCTTGCATCGGCTCGTCTGCCAGCTGTCCAAAAATTCAGAGCATTGTTATTATTTGTTGTTACCAAGAGCTCTATCTGGTCTCTGTAGTATAAATATTTATGTGGTATCAATGAATACAAAATTATTTTATAAATTGGTATTCGGTGTGAAGTTGAATTAAAGAATTGAAGTGACGTTTTATAATAACGGGAGATGTAATTAATGTTTTAATTTCTGGTTACCTATTTGTCAACGTCTGCAGGTATTTGGCAAAGTTTAAAATGAATTATTTTTAACTTCAGATTTTGATAATGGATATAAAGACATGCCTGGGTCATAAAGTGCATGCCAATTAAGTATATAAACTTTGGAAAGCGTTCTAAATAACATAAAATTATTTTTTTAATTCTTTTAAACATCAAAATCATGAATACGGGAAAGTAACTTTCTGCATGATTTAATAAATTACTAAATGTTTGTTATGAAAAAGAACATAAGGAAACATGTAAAAACTAGCCTCCGACATTTGATGAGTGGGCGTACATAAAACTTTATATAATTTTAATTCTAATGAGATCATTAAGTTTATTAAACATATTAAAAAGTTTAATTAGCCAAAGAAATTAAAAAAATGCCTTTTTAAATGGAAAAAACTCAGTTAGCAATTTTGATTGAAAACAGTCGTTGAATTAAAAAAAAACTAAATAAATTATTGGTGAATAAAAATAGAAATTAATAAAAAACAGTTTCAAAGCAAATTTCAACGCTTTATTTTATGCATCATCATCATCCTCATCCTCATCTGTTTCATCATCATACTCATTGAAGCCGTAATAATAGTAATAATTATCCGCCTCATCATCAGATTCAAAATCAACTTTAGTGGCAAAATCATTCGCATACACAGGATAATGATACTCGACGTCTTTCCCTGTAATATTAAACCGCATGTGTAACTCTGCATGCATTGGTGTTTTCCATTCTTCCAGCAAGTCTTCGTGAAACTTAGCGAAGCCCACAAGAAAATTTATTATTTTATCCCTCTGAATATGATCCGCCCGTCCCAGACTTACGCGCACGATTCTCAAAATGTCCACTGCACAAGGAATGAGTTCACCAGCGAAAAAGTAGTACATATTCATTGCAGAAATCAAGTGCAACGTCGCCATCAGAGAATGAGTTTTTGCATGATAGAACATAACCGTCTGTAGCCATTCTTCGTATAGAAGTATCTCCCACATTTTCGGTGGCAGAATACAAGCCACCAGCTGATTAATCCTGATTTTGTCAAGATCCGTGTTATTGATTTGGTACAGGATCAAATCAAGGAATCTGTACATGTCCTGTACCGTTGCTGCGCCGACTTCGGCCATACAGCAAAAAGTTTGCATGATTGTAAAACCCATATGAAGATTTTTACTATAGTGCTCTAATCCTCTGTTTAGATATTCATTTATGATTGGAAAATTTTCTTTCAGATGCAGAGCAAATTGATCACTACCGGAATATTTTATCAATCGACAAAGGCATTCCCTGAAAAAAACTTGTTTATCGAGTAAATATTTCATAGAGGCAGCGGTTCCTGCAACGTTTTCAAAAGTACCAAAAACATTGGCATTCACATGTGGAAAACTTTCATTAATAGAATTCGTCTGGAAACATAATCCAAGATAATCAAAACGTTTTGCTTGAGACAAAGGGACATCTATTTGGATAACTCTCTTAAAATTGCTGATGTCAAAATGCATTAAATTAGGCAATTCATTTGCCAGACTGAAGAATCTTTCCAAATATGTACTGTCGTCAGTTTGCTCAAAGTTGCAATTGCTAACATCTAGAAAAGTCAGTTTCGTGAGACCTGATATTGAATTAATAAAATCATCGAGAAAACCATCATTCAATTCATTTAAAGTTAAGTTTTCTAAATCACAAAAGTTTTTTAATTTTTCCAGCAACTCTGGAGTAAATTTGCAGCGATCTATTTTTAACGACTTTAAATTTTCGGACGGGAAATTGACCTTCAATTGAGAGAGAACGTCTAGTTTGTTGTGAACTTCAGGGCAAGTGCAGTGCAGGGAAAGTCGTCTCAGAACTGGACAGACAAGAGGGTAATAGCTTTCTTTACTTTTTGAAAACCCGTTGAGGATTAAAAATGGACCATAAAACTTGGCTAATATGTTACAGTTAACGTCCAGATCTAGTTCTTCCAAATTTAGAGAAAGCTTTGGCTGGTCCCATATAATTTCACAAACTTTCACTGAACGGCATTTTTTTGCAGATCGAGAAGAATATGGGAGAGAAATGGCAATTTTATCAATCTTACTTTTTCTAAATATTTTTGTCAATTGATGACCATACTTTTTGACCTCAAATTCTTTGAGAATCAGTCCATCATATTCACATCTGTCAGGTTCTAATAAACATGGCAAAAGAAACTCGTGTGAAATTCCAACTCCACGTTCCTGGATTCTTAAAATAAGTGATTGAAAAATTTCTCGGGATATATGTACATTGTCTTTCATCTTATAAAGACGAGACTTTCCTTTGCAATGAAACGTCAAAAGGGTGTCCCTGAAGTTGAATAAAATATAATCAGTGCAACGAAGTTTTAACGACATAAACTTCATTTTTGTGTGTGCAATTATTATTACAACTAAAATAAATTTTAAAACAAAAATTGTTTTACAAAGGTGTTTAAAGGAAAAAGATAATACAAAACATGCATATATATCAATACATATATATATATATATATATATATATATATATATATATATATATATATATATATATATATATATTATATATATATATATATATATATATATATATATATATATATATATATATATTATGATAATGATAATAATGAATCCCAGTATTATTAAAGTGGCGTATGTTCTTCAAAAGAACTTCAAGACCACTGTAGACGTTAGGGAAAAGATTTAGCATACAGAAATGTCTTTAGTGCTGTGTGGAAACTGGCTGAACTGGATGTAGAGATGATGTGGAAAGGGAGTTTGTTCCACATTTCAGGCCCAATGACGTCGATATATTTTCCGTCAAGCGTCGTGCGATGAACCGGCGGTGTAGTGAGGAGGCCCTTGGATGGTGATCTGAGCCTCTGCCGACCCCGTACATTGGCAACATGAGCAAAAGACAGGTATGGAGGAGCTTGGCCTTACAGAGATTTGTGTACTATTGTGGAAATCTTGTACTCGATTCGTTGGCGAATGCGAAGCCAGTGGAGATCTTAGAAAAGTTGGGTAACATGGTCATATTTCCGAGCATTGTAGATAATGTTAGCGGCTGTGTTGATGAGAGTTTGAAGCCGATCCAGATGACAAGACGGAAGGCCGGCTAGAGTTGAATTTTCGTAATCAATCTTTGGAAGAACCAAGGCGGTTATGAGAATTCTTCGGGCGTCAATTGAAGGATGAGAGGAGATGCTGCGAATCTCTCTGAGAGAAGCATAGCAGGAACGGGTCGTGTTGTTGATGTGACTGGCCATAGAACAATCTGAATCCAGCCAGATCCCCAGATTACGAATACGTCCTACTGGTATTATCAGGTCGGAGCAGATTCGAACCGGCTTGGTAGGAAGACTTGACGAACGTCGGAAAGACGCGCACCAGATCACTTCCGTTTTGTTGGAATTCAACAGGAGACGGCTGCTGAACATCCAGTGATCGACGGCGTCTACGCATCTAGAGACTTTCATGGCAAGAGAGTCCGCGTGCTCCGGTCGGCAGCGGCTGTAGACTTGTGTGTCCTCGGCGTACATGTGGCATTGGAGATCATGTGCCCTGATGACTTCCTCGAGTTCGGCTGTATATAATGTAAAAAGAAATGGGCCCAGCACAGACCCCTGAGGTACTCCACATGTTAATGATGTCGCCGCTGACGCTGATGCGCCAGAGCGTATTGAGAAAGAGCGTCCGGTCAAATAGGATCCGAACCATTCAAGAACGACACTCCTAAATAATTTAACGGATTCGGATTCACCTTCAAAAGCCGTTAGCGTTAAAAATGTTTAACACAAATTTCCGTTAACTGCCATTAATTCCGTTGAAATTCTTTAATTTAACAAAAAGTTATCATGAAAACAACGTTATGAAATTTATTATTGGAAAAATAAAGTTCAAAATAAGTGTTTTTAAATAAAATTTTTATTATAAACAAAAAATATTTTATTCATCTAGTTTAGTTCTATGTTAAATGGGCCCTCTTGAATGTTATCTTAAATTCTGAGTCATTAGTAATCATTTTCCAATTTTTGACTTTGATTTGTTCATAATTTTCATGGCAAAAGACTAATTGTTTAATTATATCGGGGTTGATATTTTGAGTTCAAAAAGTGTTGTGGATACCGGAATACAAAAATATTGCCCTGGCCAATCTTGCGAGAAGTGGCAATACCTTTTACTGGTTTTTCAACCCCACAAAGATATCAGTATTGCTTCTTGTATAGGGTTTAGGCATAAAAAGATACGATTCCAACTCTTGTTCAATGGGTGATTTATTTAATTTATCACAGTCATTTAGATCAGCCGCACAAAAATCAATTGGATCCAGATTGCCATCATTATCCACAAATGTAGAAACGTTTAGTTTTCTGCCAACATCAGGTTTTGGAGAGAACATATCGTCGTTGATGATCTTCATAACACTTCAATGGAGGCTGTTAACTATTTCTTTGTAAATTCTGTGAATAAAGAGATGTGACTGGTCTTTAGGTGATATTTTATGCTGGAAGTTGATCCTTTGGAAAACTAATACACTATTCTGCATTTTGCTACAATTTGGTCGCTGCTATTGCCCCGGCGGTTCGCCGTGGTTGCAATCGATAAAATTGCTACTGTACCGGCAGTCCCGTATTAAAATTAAACCCTAACCCTATCCCTACCCCTAACCCTTTATAAAATATGGACATCTTTATTAATTGATCGAAGAATCAAATGTTTTGGCAAAACCAGTGATGGGCAAAAGTTAACTAAAAAAATTTTAATTAAAAGCAAAGTCTATATAGAACGACGAAAATGTACTTTACCTTCAACCTCAGTAAACGCAAATGCAATATTCAAAGAGTGTAAGGTTTGAAACGAAAATTTGACAGTTTTGTTAGTCAAGTTCGACTCAAATTTATTTTCGTTCGTCGAGAATTCGATAGAACGAGTAGATAAATGACAGTCTTGTTGTTCAGGGTTTGAAGTTTGGCTAGAAACATTGCATTCTCAATGCTCAGTGGGTGCCGATTTAAAAATGACGTAATCTTAATGAAGCTGCTGCAGCGCATTTTTTTGCTGGAAGTTCAAGATTTTTGCTTGACATCTTCAACACAATAACTAGAGTTTTTGCAGTTAAATTAGTAAAACAAATATGGATTTATGAAAAGCAAATTAAGTACTTTACCACCTTTAGGCTTCACAGAAAACAATGGGTATTTTCCCTTTTCAATTAATATAGTTATATGGAAAAACTAGTGCTTTAAACTCGCACGAACTCAATTTTTCTTAAATTTTTTTTTAAACGATAAACGCAAGGAAACAACGAAGAATAGAAAACCCGAAACAACTGAAACCCGAATGAGAATCGCCTTAGCTATTAATTGCGCATTGCTGATGCCCGCAGATTTTCTAACTATCTAGTTTAGATAGATAGTTGGTGTTTGGCGGGGGTTGCTTGGTGTACGTTTAACTTTATTAATTTATTAAAAAAATTGAGCTCTGAGGCTGGTGTGGGGGATGCTTCCCCAATGGTAGGACCGCGCCTGGCGCAAACTCTGTTCTATATTCCTATCGAACAAAGATTTAAAGAAATCAATGACAACTTAAAAAATTCTAAATTTAGTCCAAAAACATTTAATTAAAATATCTGCTAAATCAATATATATATAAATAAGATTATGTGTGTGTAACTTATGCATTGCGACACCATTCATCCGATCGTAATGAAATTTTTACACAAGCTTAAAGGATTTAGTAAAAAAAATTAAAATCGGTCACAAAATGAGCGGAGCGGGATATATATATATATATATATATATATATATAATGGGAACTATATATATATATATATATATATATATATATATATATATATATATATATATATATATATATATATATATATATATATATATATATATATATATATATATATATATATATATATATATATATATATATATATAGTTCCCATTATATATATATATATATATATATATATATATATATATATATATATATATATATATATATATATATATATATATATATATATATATATATATATATATATATATATATATATATATATATATATATATATATATATATATATATATATATATATATATATATATATATATATATATATATATATATATATATATATATATATATATATATATATATATATATATATATATATAGTTCCCATTCACTCTCCCGCTCCGCTCATTTTGTGACCGATTTTAAAGTGAAAGCGGTAAAGCCAGCGAAATCAAAAGAGCAAGCGGGA
This sequence comes from Erpobdella octoculata, assembly GCA_963978895.1. Lineage (NCBI taxonomy): Eukaryota > Metazoa > Annelida > Clitellata > Hirudinida > Erpobdellidae > Erpobdella > Erpobdella octoculata. The sequence goes on along the minus strand of OZ022245.1, from coordinate 4,452,451 downwards.
AGCCGACCGGGAGCGAGAAACCGACCGGGAGCGGGAGAGCAAGCGGGGAAGGAAACGGGAGAGAGAGAGAAGCATTAGAAAAACCTCTAAAAACCCCGGGCAACGCCGGGTACCCCGCTAGTTAACAATAACATGATTAAATTATATCATTTTTTTAAATTAACGGAAAATTTGCCTGTCGTTATAAAAAAATTTAACGAAAAATTTCGTTAATTTCCGTTCGTTAATATTTTGTAACGGAAACGGACGTTACCGTTAATGGACGGTAACGGACCGAAATTCACGGAGGAAAAATTCAAACGCCCGTGCTTATCTTAAACTGCTTTTTACAAACTTTTATTTAGGTTACAATCTCTGTCTGTGTGTGTGTGTGTGTGTGTGTGTGTGTGTGTGTGTGTGTGTGTGTGTGTGTGTGTGTGTGTGTGTGTGTGTGTGTGTGGCTTTCTGTACGCAAATCTTGCAAGTAAAATTTAACTAACTAGGAAGCTTACATTTTTAGCATAGCTTTATATTGTATGACAATACATGATTCAATTAGAAAAAAATTTATTTGAACATCCTACGTATTTCTAATTCGAGTGTATTTGAAATTAAAGTTTTTGTTGAAAAACAAGTTTTTTCCTTTAATTGTTTTTTTATTAAACGTGTCAATTTATAAAAATTCTAAAAACAAAAATTTCTTTCAAGCTTCCACCTATAACAGTAGAGAGGACTAGAACAAACATGGGGGTTTATTAAGCGTAAAACGGCGGCGCAATCTTTTCATGTCTGGACATATTAATGTGAATTTAATAAAAACTATAATTTATAAATTATCAAACATAGAAATTCTACTGTGTGAAAAGAACACACATTGAGCAGCTAGGAACCGGCCAATAAAATGTGATTGGCGCTTGGTTGAAATTTCATTGAGAGATTTGTTTAGCTAGGGATGAAAATTATTCAAGAGTTTTAATTTGTTTTGGGGATGAAATGTGGCTGGGAAGCAGACCGTCGAAATGTGACAAATATGGAGATAACCTTGCGATAACTTGATCTATAAGTCAAAAAAACTTTATTTGTAAAAAAAAAGAAATTACTGTGCAATGTGTATTTCAACTAAAATGTGGTCTATTTAGGCATCATCATTTTTTTTATTCATAATCATCATAGTCATCATCATCAAAATCGTTGAAGCCGTAATAATAATAATAATCATCCTCCTCATCATCAGTTTCGCTATCAGCTCCAGTTAAAAAACAATCGTCAGGATTACGATAATGATCATTCCATAGAGCATGCAGACCTTCTCTGTTTTCGTTAAGCCGTTGCCATTCAGTTAACATCAGCTGGTGATCTTGAGCGGCCTTCCCGATAAAATCTACCATTTTATCGGTTTTTTTTCCATAGAGTCCCAGACTTGAATGTACGATTATTAAAATGTCCCACGCGCAAGGAATGAGATTGCCGTGAAATTCGTAATACTTTGTGTACAAGGTAATTAAATGTTCGATTACATTTATACCACCCGACCTCGCGTGGTGGAACATAACCGTTGTGATCCAATCTTTGTTTATAGACAACTCTTGCCACATATTATCGGGAAGACTACAAGCGACCAGCTGTTTAACCCTGGTACTTTTTAACTCCGTGTTATTAACTTGGTACATGATCAAGGCTAGGAATCGGCGAATGTCTTGTTTTGTAGCCACGCCGACTCTGGCCATACTGCAAAAGACATTCATGATTACATGTCCCATTTCAAGATTCTTACTATAGTGCTCTAATCCTCTGTTTAGATATTCATTTATGATTGGAAAATTTTCTTTCAGATGCAGATCAAATTGATCACTACCGGAATATTTTATCAATCGACAAAGGCATTCCCTGAACAAAACTTGTTTATCGAGTAAATATTTCATAGAGGCAGCGGTTCCTGCAACGTTTTCAAAAGTACCAAAAACATCGGCATTCACATGTGGAAAACTTTCATTAATAGAATTCGTCTGGAAACATAATCCAAGATAAGAAAAACGTTTTGCTTGAGACAAAGGGACATTTATTTGGATAACTCTCTTAAAATTGCTGATGTCAAAATGCATTAAATTAGGCAATTCATTTGCCAGACTGAAGAGTCTTTCCAAATATGTTCTGTCGTCAGTTTGTTCAAAGTTGCAGTTGCTTACATCTAGAAAAGTCAGTTTCGTGAGACCTGATATTGAATTAATAAAATCATCGAGAAAACCATCATTCAATTCATTTAAAGTTAAGTTTTCTAAATCACAAAAGTTTTTTAATTTTTCCAGCAACTCTGGAGTAAATTTGCAACCATCTATTTTTAACGACTTTAAATTTTCCGACAAGAAATTAACCTTCAATTGACAGAGAACGTCTAGTTTGTTGTGAACTTCAGGGCAAGTGCAGTGCAGGGAAAGTCGTCTCAGAACTGGACAGACAAGAGGGTAATAGCTTTCTTTACTTTTTGAAACTCCGTTGAGGACTAAAGATGAACCATAAAATTGGGCTAATATGTTACAGTTGACGTCCAGATCTAGTTCTTCCAAATTTAGAGAAAGCTTTGGCTGTTTCCATATTATTTCGTAGACTTTCACTGAGCGGCATTTGGTTGCAGATCGAGAAGAATATGGGAGAGAAATGGCAATTTTAACTATGCTACTTTTTTTGAATATTTTTGTCAACATACAACCAAACATTTTAACGTCAAATTCTTTAAGAATCAGGCCATCATATTTACATTTGTCTGGTTCTAATAAACAAGGCAAAAGAAACTCGTGTGAAATTCCAACTCCACGTTCCTGGCTTCTTAAAATAAGTGATTGAAGAATTTCTAGGGATATATGTACATTGTCTTTCATCTTATAAAAACGAGACTTTCCCTGGTAAGCAAACGTCAAAAAAGTCTCTCTGAAATTAAATAAAATAAAATCAGCACAAGAAACTTTTAACGACATAGACTTGTTCATTTTTGTTTGCGCCATTATTATTATATTATTACGAGTTCGTAGTGTTGAAATAACAATAATAAATTTAAAAATTCAGAATTGTTTTACTTAGGTTCTTAAAGGAAAAAGAGATTACAAAACATGATATAAACAATATTGTAATGCAATATATATATATATATATATATATATATATATATATATATATATATATATATATATATATATATATATATATATATATATATATATATATATATATATATATATAGATATATATATAACTCTTATTTCATCACCACACTTACTTAAAATATATATATATATATATATATATATATATATATATATATATATATATATATATATATATATATATATATATATATATATATATATATATATATATATAGAGAGAGAGAGAGAGAGAGAGAGAGAGAGAGAGAGAGAGAAAGACAGAGAGGGAGAGAGAGAAAGGGAGAGGTACACTGATTATAGGCTTGTTATCGGTATCGGCTCTTTTGCCGATAATTGGTATCGGCCGTTTCACAATCGGTCTCCCTTTCCTGCTTTTTCTCCCGTTTTTTTTAATTTCTTTTTCTCCTTCTTAGCTTCTTTTTGCCCATAAAAACGTAAAGTAGATTTGCTAAAAGTCGTTTAAAACCTTTAAACTTTTTACTTAAACTAAATTTGAATTTGTTACGCAATAACCTTTGATGTTCGTACATAGGCAATATGTCTCAAGCATAACGACAGTGAACAAAATAATAAAAAAAAATATGAGAAAAAATTCGAACCACCTTACAAAATTCCTGGATCTACTGATATTTAAAAGCACTACCATATCGAGGTAAACATCTCTCAAACAAATATCAATTGATTGAATTGGATGGCACTGTCTGTGAGATTTCGACATGTGGGAGATGGATCTTGGTGTCACCATGGATTGCAAGTTACAATTTAAAGAACATGTCTTAATTCCAGTCAAGAAGGCCATCATGATGTTGGGTATAATTGTTAGTAATTTTAGAAAATTACCAGAAGCAGCTTTCATTTGCTTGTACAAGGTTTTGGTGAAGTCCCAATTGGAATATAGAACACAAGTGTGGAACCTATAGAAACACTAATAAACAGGGAATGATTGATGCATTTCAGAGTACAGAAACGAGCGCCTAAAAGTTTTACTGGTCTGCGTTGGGATTGTCGTATGAATGAAAAATTGAAGCTTCCGAGACTGACTAATAGAAGATTAATAGCAGACTTGATTTTTTTTTGCTGAAGATCTGAGGAAGTTGGTTTGTTCGTCTGCACCTGTGATAGGACGAGGGGGCCATGACAGAAAGCTGATGACTGAGATTACACACAAAGATTGTAGAAAGTACTTTTTTAATAACACAGTAGTCCAAGAGTGGAACAGATTGCCACAGTATGTATTGTCTGCTCAAGAGTTTTACTTTCAAGAGATGGCTACAACTCCATCAATGGCAAGCAGATCATCAGCTGTCAACTTCACTTTCTTTTTAAACTTTTGTTTAAGAGTTTATGAACTGAACCGTTGTTTCAGAAATGTAATCGATACTCACTGGCTACAACAGATTCTGCAAGTTAAAAGATTCACTCTGCTAATTCAACTTTAGTGACAGATTTAAAACCTCTAGAACTTTCCCCAACTCAACATTATATATACAATTATATACAAATTATATATAATATTATACAAATAATTCTTCTCTGGACCAACTCTTATTTCATCACCACACTTACTTAAAATAACATTTCCTTCTGTTTCAAACTGTCACTTTCATCCCACTCTGGGTCATTATAATTTCTTAAAATTAAAAGGCACTTGACAAATTTTTGATTCATTGTCCAGAAAACAAATAAATACGACAATTCATGAAAGAAATGTTAGACCCTTAATCTGCTCATAATCTACAGCAAACTGGTTGTATAAAACGCACCAAGCCAGTGATTTGGTTCAATGAATCCGTTTACTTGATTAGTACAACCTTAATACTTCTAACTGATATAACAGTACAATATCTAGACAAACAACTGTTTGCATTAAAAAAATAAAGTTCGACAAACGAAATACTAAATGAACGTTTTGCCGATAGCTTCAGCCAGTCAATCAATCATCTACAACCATGCGAGGCTGATGAGTCAGTTTAACCAATCAGATAAAAGTAAGTTGATCTCTTCTCATGTTGACCTGCCACACGTTGCAATCCTCGTAGTCTGCGATGCACTTGTTGATGGCATCCATCTTGTAACCCCGTGTGGTGCATCTTTCCATCACGTCGGCCATCTTCAGCGTAGAAGATGTTCCCTCCCTCAGCATGTCCTTGATCGTTCCGAAGATCTGATCTTCTACGCTTTGCCGTGACCTGCGATGAAAAAGAGAGACAATAAGCGCATCTACAGAAAGGCTTGCACAGAGCCACGGTCAACGACAGCCCGCAAACGACCGAAAAAAGCCCACGCGATAACACAAACCTCTGTTGGTCCCCGGTAGCATTCAGAGAATCCTTCGACATGCTCATCAACCTGATCGCCTCATCCACGTCCTCCTTGGCAACCACGTCAGCAGTCCTCAATCGAGCCTTTCCAAACATTATTTAACAAAATTACAAATCGTTAATTTATTCGAACAAACTTTTTAAGTCTAATGAAACATGATTAATAAATCATTGCAGTCTAATATAAAAAATTACAGAATTCCCTTTTAAATGGTACTAGAACAGAAAAAAGACTAAACAAAATCACACTAATTTCAATAGCAAATTAACAGTATCAACAATTTGAAGATCATCAATCAATTAATAAATACAAGAACTGGAGAACTACCAGAGCAGTAGACAGCCTGAGAATAGCAAGGAGTGTCCTAGCAGACGTGAAAGTTGAATCCTTCTGATTTCTTGCCTCCTTTCTCATCTCAATGTAAGCTCCGGTGATGTAGTCGCTCAGCGCTTCTGGAATGACGGGGTCCTTCTTCTTGCACAGCGTAATGAAACGTCTGACAGACGAAAATAAATTTAAATTTACCTAGTGACAACTATTCCGCCCAACCATTTTTGCATAAGTAGAAATAGACGTCAACTAAATCTATTTTTTTGGCGATAAGAACGCAAAAAGCTATTTATATCAACCAATACACATACATTGCTATACAACAAAATTTACCGACGAAGGTTGAAAAAAGAAACCAACCTCATTAACTTCATGTCAAGTGGTTTGAACTGAGTCGGTGGCTGAACATTATGCTGATGCACGTAAATGATGTGTTGGGCGAGTCTAGTGTTTATAAATATTAAAAAAAGTTAAAAAAAGCTATCCATTTTCGTAGCGTTTAACAGAAACAACGTGTAATGATAATTATACAAACATGGGAATACACCAATTAAAAGTCAAAATGCAAGAAAGTGTGTTTTTGTCAACGAACCTCAGATCACTGTCGTGGTCCGGTTTGTCCTGAAGAAGCCACAAAAGATCGAATCTGAAAAATAAACAAAATTTAGTTTTCTCGAAACAAAACGATAGCTGTACAAGAGGTTTGGAATCGTAAACAATTTCCGAAAAGAAAGCGAAACGAGTTGATGTTGAAAACACGAGTATTCTATAAAAGAAAAATAAAGATATAAAATAATATGTTGTCTTCCATTTTATACTTAGCTGAAAACTTAAGACCTCTAGCTAGTAGGGAAACTGGTTAAAATCGATCATAAGACAGAAAAGTCTATGTAAAAAAAAACATAGAATTCTAGAAAAATATTTACACGATGACTCCAACGACAAATGCGCAGGAACAAATTTCTTATAAACCTGGAAAGAAGAGCAGCGGGAAGTTGAATGTTCTGCTCCATGGTCTTCTTCGGGTTGTATCGTCCGTAAGCTGGATTCGCTGCCGCCAGTATGGAAACTCGGGCATTCAAGCTTGTTATGATCCCAGCCTGAGAAAGGTTAATTTTCAGTTTTTTTTTTAGCTAAGTTCAATAATAACTTGTCAACCATTATTATAAAAGAAAAAAGAAATAAGCAGAAGACTTGCGTGCTTGGGGTCACGGGTTCAATAGGGGTCACGGTTTCAATTCATACGGCATTTGATTTTTAAGGAGCACTTTTTTTAGGATAGTGAAGAGTTAGTTAACCCTGCTAGACATTCAACCAGAGCAATGCAAGTAAACTCCTTGCTCAAGGGGCTATGATGGTGACCCCGGTGAGATTCGAACCACCGACCTATAAACCGACAAGCGAACACTTTACCAGCACTACCACTTCCCCTAACTTTTGCAGGCACAACTGACACTTCTAAGATATAGAAAGATCAATGTTTTTGCTAAATTATCTACAAATATTGTTACACTGAAATGTATTGCAACCACACTCATATACACATCTCATACAATGTTTCTGTGATAAGAGGATCTCGATTTTGAATAAAAATTAAAAAAAAACTCAAATAAAATTATTATATTATTAATAATTTGATAAATATTTATTATTTCGTAAAAGGTAAACTTGTTGACCTTAGCAATGGAGATGGTCTGCTGTTCCATCACCTCGTGGATGGCCGTCCTATCAGCATCGAGCATTTTATCGAACTCGTCGATGCAGCAGACGCCTTGATCAGCCAGAACGAGGGCACCTCCCTCCAGCGTCATCTCTCCGGTTATCGAGTCCTTCATCACGGCTGCCGTCAGACCCACGCCGGTTGACCCCCTACCCGTAGTGTACTGACCTGAAATGGTTGAGATATTAACAATTAATTGTCACTTGTCTGCACAATCAGTTCAAATTATTTATTTCTTGTGTAGATGATTTAAATTTTCAATACATATATATATAACCATTAAATTACTTGTATTAATAAATAATTATTAAAACTACAACAATAAAATAAAAAATACTGTAAACAAAAAAAATCTCGATTACTTCTCGGAGCGAGCCTGTCGATGTAACTCAGCAGTTGCGACTTAGCAACACCGGGATCTCCCATCAGGCAAATGTTTATGTTACCTGTCGAAAAACAAATCAAACGATTGAAACACGTGTACTACTACTACTACTACTACTACCACCAGAGCACAACTTACACTCACACAACTGCAACTGAAGTGCATTAAACCAACAACGACAGTCAATATATTTATAGCAAAGTATTTATAGATAAACGTAAGCAACTCGCCAACGGACAGACATTTTAATCCATAAAAATAATTTATGTAATCACACTATAAAAAATTATTCACTATAATAATAATTTTTCGAGACATGATATATGTATATATACATATATACACACAAACCTCTGATCTTCATTCCTCTGGGAGACTTATCGACTCCTCCGACCAGCAGAAGAAGAAGTGCCTTCTTGACGTCGTCCAGTCCAAAGATTTCGGGCGCAATGCTCGATGACAGCTGCTCGTAGAAGTCGTTCTCTGTCCGAATAGCAAAAAGGAAAGTGTTCGAATAGCAAAAGAAAGATGTTCGAATAGCAAAAGAAAGATGTCCGAATATTACAAGAAAAATCTACGAATAGGAAAAGAAAGATTTTGTTCTTTTCATGTTGATAGTTAATAGTAAATATTGAGCTACCAGTAAATATAAAATATTTTGCGTCAAATTTTTGCCAAAATGAAGAATGATTTTTTCCAGGAACACATTTGGCGGGGGGTGGGAAGACAGAAATTGTAAATATTATTTTTGAGCGGCACACTAGCAATCATATATGTGTAAATAAGCTTAAGTTTTAAATTAATGTAATTTGTATACAAATCAAAGTTGTAAATAAGTCAAAGTTGTACACAATCTAAGTTGTAAATAAATATATATATATTGTAAACAAGTGTATGCTGTACACAAATGTGAGTTTTAATCGAACGGAAAATTAAGTTTTTTTACCGGCAACGAGTTTTAGTTCCTCGTCGGTCAGCTCAGTGGAATCCATTTCTTCATCTTCAGTTTTGTTCATCTTCACCACTCTCTGTTTGTATTATTTCATTGATTGTTACATCTTTGGATTTGTTGTGTTACATATTTGCATAGATTACGTTACTTATTTGCACTGATTGTGTTAAATATTTGCATTGATTGTGTTACATATTAGCATTCATTGGGCTACATATTTATTATTAAATCTACCATGATGGTGTTACATATATGATTGTACTACATTTATTGTATCAACATTCAACCAATGATTTATGGTTTCAAGTATGCATAAAAAAAAATTAATCGCATGAAATATACATTAAATAGGAAGTTTTAGCATAAAATAATCATTAATTTCACAGTTATAGCATGAAATAAGCATCAACCAATCGAATCTTACGTGAGCTTCAACAAACGTATCCGATAGCAAGCCCTGAGAGATCTGCTTGAAACCACTCTTCAGAAGAGGCAGAAATATCTTTATAGCGTAACACTCGGTCAAGAAAAGTAAATTAAACTAATAACAATTCCAATTTTAAATTGAAACTTAATAATATCATTTCAATAATATGCCACCTTATATGCAATATTATGTCAGAGACATCCTATGACAACCTGAGCAAAAAAAACAAAGTTTTAAAAAAAACACAATTTTACATTTCTACATTACTCATATCAATTTTTCAATGCAATAATAGTCTCATCATTGTTTATAGTTATACTTTAGTCAACATTTTATTAAGTTTTTGTCATAGTCATGATTACCTAAAAGTTGTTTTAATTGACGAAAAGCGCCAGCTATTGAGTAATTTTAAACTGGTTACAAAATAAATATTGAGATTATTTAAAATAATGATTAAATCGCTTTGGAGATATTTGAATATTGTTTTCGTAGCTAGCGAAAGTCAATGCTGAAGGCTTCAAAGTTTTAAGTAATCTAAAAGTTGGTAAAAATCAATTTAACAATTTGACTACAGACAAGTCAAGTTAAATAAAAGCCTGTAAAGACAGATCTGACCATCGTGCACATTTGACTAAACACCAGACGACAATCATCAAAAAAGGATACACCAGTCACGCTGACGTGGTCTCCCGGCTGGGCAGCCCGGGTCACCTCTCCCCTGCAATAGACCGTCAAGCTGCGAGGAATGTTGCCCACTGGAACTTGGTCGCTCTTTTGAAAAGTTGTGTTAAGAAGATTAGAGATAGTCCGAATTTCTTATATACATAATTAACTATCAACAAATACATAATTTATTAAAAGCAAATACATGATTAATTATCAACAAATACATAACTTATTATCAACGAATGCATATTTTATTACCAACAAATATCACATGTCAACCCACAATGAAAAGAAATGATTGGAAGATTTTTACAAAAACTCCAAAGACACATCCACAAACTCCAAAGACACATCCACAAACTACAAAGACACATCCACAAACTATAAAGACACATCCACAAACTACAAAGACACGTCCACAAACCACAAAGACACATCCACAAACCACAAAGACACGTCCACAAACTACAAAGACACATCCACAAACTACAAAGACACGTCCACAAACTACAAAGACACATCCACAAACTACAAAGACACGTCCACAAACTACAAAGACACGTCCACAAACTACAAAGACACGTCCACAAACTACAAAGACACGTCCACAAACTACAAAGACACGTCTACAAACTACATAGACACGTCCACAAACGTACGTGTTCCTGCATCTTGATCTCCTGAAACTTGAGGAACTTGGATCCCCTGGTCTGCAGGTACAACTTACCGCCGGACTTGTTGGTCGTGCACTCCTGACCCGGGCAGGTCATGAGAGGCATGAAGGTGTTCGAAGAGATCTGGTCGGGTTAAACAATAAATAAGCTGACTGACGGACGGAAGAATTTTTGACCGGACGAATAAACGAAATCAAAGCTTTCAAAAAGGTCAATAAAATGAATGAATTACAGGCTGGTAAGTCTCGGCACCACACTGGTCGCAAGTGTAGGTGGCAACTTGAAGGAGCGGTTTGACTTCGGTCACCCTGGTAACGATGCCCCGCACGCACACGAGCTTGCCGATGTGCTCGGCTTTCACCCCGCGGATCGGAACGAATTTCTGGCTGCTCGGAGCTTTGAATGTCAGCTCGCTTGAAATTGAAAACATTTGATGAAATATACAGCAATAAATAACTTGCTAACTAAAAAAGATATTCAACAAAAAAAAATATATAAGAAAAAAGACACTTACAATCTCCGCATGAGTTCAGGGGGGTACTTGTTCCTCGGGTCCCTGGTCACCTCTTGGCGACCATCTGGGTGGAGCCGCTGCTCCATCAGCATTCGGTGTTCGATGTAAACATCCAGCGAGTCCTTCACAATCGTCTGGAGAAAATGTCAATAAAAATTTTTTTTGTAACCTGGCTTTCGTAAATCGATACACATGAAAGGCAAAATAAAAAAAAATTATTTTCACTCTAAAAACTACCAGATGGTAGTTGACAGCTGAAGAAATTACTAATTTAAATGAGGCGTCATTATTATTTCATTGCATTATTATACAGGAATTATGCTTCTCTGCAAGTTCAGGAGCCTCAGCAGAAGCATTGCTGAGAAATTCTTAATGACGCTGTTTTCGATAATTTTATTTGAAAAACCGTTCAAATTAAAAAAAACCTCTTTCGTTTTGTACTGAGGGAGGAGGTCGTGCACGACATCGGAGAAGATGTTGACGTATCTCTTCGTGTTTTCTACGATGGCGGAACTGAGGTCGGCGTCGTATTCGGTCACGTGATCAAGGTCGACCGTCAAGTTGATTTGTTCCCGATTTGCCAGGTTGGTCTGGTGTGAAAATTTTATTATGACTATGCTTGCCCAGTTGGCATGATTTAGCACTCCAGAGTAAGAACATGAACAGTTTATCATTTCAATTAGTCAATCTGGAAGAGCCTTAAAAATCAACTCAACAATTTTCACCTATAAAATACATAATCATTTTTCATATAATTTCAAAATACAAATAAATAATAAGATTACTGTAAGCACCTGTAATAGACAGAAAAATTTTCTATTTCATGTTTCCATGATTATTAAACATAACAATTTCTTAGGAGTTTAGAATATTTTATAATTATTATAATAGCTATGTAATAATCAATGATAAACACAAAGACATTGGACGACTATCTGATCAAACAATCAAGTCAAGAATTAAATAAATACATATAATGACAACAATTATTATATCTGAAGCATCGTATTTAACAAACCAATTGAGCAGCATATAAAAATGTTTTTGTTCCATCTTCACCTTCTTCTTGATATTCAGCTAGAAAGGTTCTGGCTTTTTCTGAAATTTTCGATTGCACAATTTGATAAATAATTGTCGATATCATACAAAAATATATATCTATATATAAAAGAACCTTTATCGGCAGCATGATCTCTTGGAATCATTTTGAAAAATTGCCTCCGCTGAACCTCAACCACCGAAATAAACAACTTTTTGCCGCTTTAAATCGCGCCAAAGTGCTTAATTTGCATACAATCCATTTGAAAAAGCGAATTAATGGAAGTAAAAATTTTTATTGTAATTTAGATTTTAAATTTTTTTTTATAAATTTTTAATAATAAACTTGACTTAAACCATATATACGTATGACTTAAACTAATAAATTCATCAACCTATAAAAACTAAAACTTAAAAACCTACAAACTACACTAACCTACCTAACTACCTTATAACCTTAATGAGTTATACACAATTCTTTCCATCTTTGTAAATGTTGTGCTTTTATTTGTCTATATATATAAAAATGAATGTTTGTATGTATGTATGTATGTATATAGGTATTGTATTCATGCATTGCTACACCATTCATCCGATCGTAATGAAATTTTCACACAACCTTGAGAGTCAAGGGGAATCAAATATAGAGAAAATTTTTTGAAATCCGTCACAAAATGAGCAGAGCGGAGCGGGTGAGCGAGCGGGAACTATATATATATGTATGTGTGTATGTATGTATGTATGTATGTGTATGTGCATGTATGTGTGTCTGTGTGTGTGTGTGTGTGTGTGTTTATGTATGTGCTAGCGGAGATACCCGGCGTTGTCCGGGTTTTTAGAGGTTTTTCTAATGTTTGTTTCTTTCTCTCCCGTTTCCTTTCCCACCTACTTTCCCACTCCTGTTCGCTTTCCCGTTTTCGGTCGTTTTCCCGCTGCCGGTAACTTTACCGCTGCCGGTCGCTTTCCCGCTCCCGGTCGCTTTCCCGCTCCCGGTCGTTTACCCGTTCCCGGTCGCTGTCCCGTTCCCGCTCACGTTTGCTCTCCCATTCCCGCTCACGCTTGCTTTTCCGTTCCCGCTCGCTGTCCGTTCCGGGTCGCTTTCCCGTTTCTATAATAGACAAACTAACCCACAAACATTCATATATATATAAATAGTCTTAGCAAATCTATTTTACGTTTTATAGGCTAACAGAAGTTATGAAAGAATGGAAAAGAGAAAATGAGCGTGAATGGGAACGGGAACGGGAGAGCAACCGTGACCGGGAATGGGAGAGCAAGCATGACCGGGAATGGGAGAGCAAGCATGACCGGGAACGGGAGATCAAGCGTGAGCGGGAACGGGAAAGCGACCGGGAACGGGAAAGCGACCGGGAACGGAAAAGCGACCGGGAACGGGAAAGCGACCGGGAACGGGAAAGCGACCGGGAACGCGGAAAGCGACCGGGAACGCGGAAAGCGACCGGGAACGCGGAAAGCGACTGGAATCGGGAGTGCAAGCTTGGAAGGAAACGCGAGCAAGAGAGAAAATCGATAACAAAACTTCTGAGCGGGAAAGCGATCGGGAGCTGGAAAACGACCGAGAGCGGAAAAGCGACCGGGAACGCGACGAAAACGGGAAAGTGGAGAAGGAAACGGGAGCGAGAGAGACAAACATTAGAAAAACCTCTAAAAACCCCGGGCAACGCCGGGTAACCCCGCTAGTTGTTATATATTTTAAACTTTTACTTAAGCTTGTACGCTCATTAGCTAACCCACCAAGGCCAGTGTGTTTGTGGACACACCAATTTAGCTGGCTAAGTACCTATTGAGTTTATATAGGCAAGAAAGTGGTTTAGAAAACGCCGACTCGGACTTTGTTTCGGAAAAGCTGAACAGTTTCGAATTATTTGAAGCGTTTATGACAGCGTTTTATGTAGTCTGTTCTTAATTTATTGATCGACAAAGTTTGTTTTTTACCAATGCTTTTATTAACTCGTCGTCTCTGTTTCTCTGTCTGTTTCAAATCTTGCAATCAATTTTTGAGTCACTTCCTGATGATAGATTTTTTTCAAATTTTGCATACATGCTCAAAATAGAAGACAATGCAATATTCAATTATTAGTTTTACAATAAGTCAATTAATTTAGTTAATTTTAATTAATTTCGATATAATTAAGATATTTCGATTTAATATAAAATAAAAGAGTAATATAAGAAAAAATTGATTGCAAAATTTGTGTTTTAATTACATATAAGAGCATTGGTTTTAAAAATTCGTTTTTAATTTACTTGTTACTGGTTTAAGTTGGTAAAATTGCAATTTAGTGAGGCGTGACTTTGTGAAAGAAAAACTTTCATTGACGGAGCGAGGCTCTTTAAGACAATTAAGAATTACCTGAAAAACTTTGTCTCAGTCCATCTCCATTCGACAGCTTACCTTCGAAACTCAAAGCAATGGAGCCGTCCATGAACACTCTCAAGGTTAATAAGTTGACGCTTTTTACTTAATGAACGGCAGGCACAGTCAGGCCTGGTTTAACCATTAGGCAAACAAGGCACGTGCCTTGGGCACCAAGTGTTTGGGGGGCACCACAGCTTCTCAAGAAATAAGCTTTTTGAACAAATTTAATTGTTTTTTACATTTGTATGTGACGTTTATAATAAAAATAATAAATGACGATAATTTAAGTGAGCACCTCGGCTACAGTGAAGGACACGAAATCAGCGATTTTCTCTTATTCACGTGAATTAATAGCAGTTTTGAAGCAAAAAAAAGAATCAATAACTTATATTTTAATTTTTTAACATAATTCAGATTTAGAAACCTAGTATTATTTCATTACAGAGTTTCTTCGCGAGTCGTAAATTAAAACTGCACCCCAAATAGTGTTTTATTTTTCCTGTGCACTATTTTATTTCTCAAAGTCTTCAAAAGATCACAGGAATGCATGAAAATATATTTAAATCTTACTTTGAAGCTGATATATTATCACCTGTTGTTTTTTAACAAATTATAACACTATAGAAACGGATGCTGCTATTGTTTCAGTATTTATTGAATTACTTGCGTAGTTTGTGTCAGTGGATTTAATTTTTTGAGCAAATTTCGTACACTTAAAGTTAAAATTACCAGTTATGAGGGTGGAGTTGTTTTATGGCAGAGTCTGAGTCTTGTGTCTTAGTAAACCAACAACATTCACTTGCTGTAGTTCGAAGTCTCAATTGACATTATGCCACGTTGAAAATTATCAGAATTAAATTAGAGCAGTTACATGTATTTTATTTATTTCTTTAAATGTTTTGTATAATTACTGAGTGGTCTTGACATATTCAATTAAATTCCTGTTATTATTAGTTTAAGCAACCTTACCGGCTGAGTTCATTATTGAACATGACTGGCAAAGCCCTGCACGGGCCAATTTTTTTTGAGGCACGGCCCGATAGACACAAAATGCTAGGCCCAGTTCTGTCCGTTTTTACAAGCACAAAATCCCAGACTTGGCACAATAGCCTCGGCCAGTGCTGAAAACCCTAAGATGAAGTCCAGTTTCGAAATTTGATAAAAACTTTGATCATTGCGGTGTGGGTACAATTTTATTCTATTGCACTGATGATGAAATTGTAAAATACAATGCGAAAATATTTAAAAATATTTTAATGTTTTTAAATTAAAAAAAACAGAAGTTATACAATGCATACTATCTATTTTCTAACGCATAGCGCTTCTTATGGTTCCTAAAATCCTGTATCTAGCTTTGATAGCTAATTTTATATAAAAAAATAATTTTAAAGTCTATTACACTTTTTTTCTTGAAAAGCTGATGGCCTGGGAGGAGGTAGTCACAGTTACGTTTTCAAAAACTTAAAAAAAACTTCTCAAGAAATGTTGTAGCTATTTTTTTTTTAAATTCTGAAAATCTTTGGGGGGCATTGTCCCTGCCTCTGTAAATGATGCTTTTCTCCCAAATTCATAACAAATATAATGTTAATTATTTCAACAATAAAAATGTAAATACTTCAAAGGTTTGAAAAATATTAAAAAACACAAATGAATTTGATCTCTGCTTTATTTTGTTGGTCTTATAATTAAAAAATAAAACAAGTCGATCCCACATCCAGTTCTCTCAAAAAACACATGAAAACAGGTATAATAGCTTTTATTAATACTAATAATTAATCATTTAAGTTATATAAATTCAACGCAGGTTAGGAAAAATGGATAAATCTACTGCAAAGACCATAAGTGACGACAGGCTCGAGCAGTCCCGCCATGCTGAATTGGGTCTGGAAGTCTACAAACAATGTCATCTCTTTCAAATTAGAATAATTCATCATTTACACAAATAAAATTAAATGATGACGTCCTCTCCCTTTTCGGGAATTTTATTAATAATTCATCATCTTGTAACATTGTTTGTCCGATGTAGTGAATAACTTTCTTTTTTGTTTTGAATCTAATCACAACATATTTATTAATTTTCAACACAGAACAGTCATAGTCCAGAACAGGGCTTTTTCGTGCAGTTAACTGAGGTTTGACATTGCTATTCCCATTACTTTAACCGGTGTTGTACCTTGCTCTGTCTTTCGCTGATAATGTCTATCCATTGTGAAACCAAACCAAACCTACTAAGAAAACGAATTGCGTTTTTGCAATAACAATAATAGAAAATATTAAATTATAGGATCACATTAAACCTCCAATGCCAGGAGAATGCGTACATTTAGTATCTGAGGACAAGGGGCAGTTTGATCTGCAGATCAACGTACCCCATATCGGTAAGGATCAAAGAGCCCCCGTGACATGGAGCATACTATAAATGGCGATATCTCATCAATAAATGTTGCTTGAGAATTTAAATCTATATATATAAAAATGAATGTTTGTATGTATATATGTTAATGGCGTTTATGCATTGCTACACCATTCATCCGATCGTAATGAAATTTTCACACAACCTTGAGAGTCAAGGGGAATCAAATATAAAAAAAAATTTGAAATCCGTCACAAAATGAGCGGAGCGGAGCGGGTGAGCGAGCGGGAACTACATATATATATATATATAAAGTACAAAACTATCTATTTTCTTTAAAACATCGTCATATATTGAAAATTGGCTGAAAAAATATAATTTCAAATCTTTCTATCGAATTAATTATGCCACCTAAACGAAAAGCTATTGATTCCACAGTTTATTCGCAATATATATATATATATATATATATATATATATATATATATATATATATATATATATATATATATATATATAAATATATATATATATATATATATATATATATATATAAATATATATATATATATATATATATATATATATATATATATATATATATATATATATATATATATATATATATATATATATATATATATGAATTTTTGTGGGTTAGTTTGTCTATTATAGAAACGGGAAAGCGACCCGGAACGGACAGCGAGCGGGAACGGAAAAGCAAGCGTGAGCGGGAATGGGAGAGCAAACGTGAGCGGGAACGGGACAGCGACCGGGAACGGGAAAACGACCGGGAGCGGGAAAGCGACCGAGAGCGGGAAAGTGACCGGGAGCGGGAAAGCGACCGGGAGCAGGAAAGCGACCGGGAGCGGGAAAGCGACCGGGAGCGGGAAAGCGACCGGGAGCGGGAAAGCGACCGGGAGCGGGAAAACGACCGAAAACGGGAAAGCGAACAGGAGTGGGAAAGCAGGTGGGAAAGGAAACGGGAGAGAAAGAGTCAAACATTAGAAAAACCTCTAAAAAACCCGGGCAACGCCGGGTATCTCCGCTAGTATGCAATAAAATAAGCCTTAGACATACGTTTATACACTTTATACAATGCAAAATTAATTTTCCTCAAAAAATATTTATCTAATTTGTAATTACAGAGACTCAAATGTTGTGAAAATTTACTTTTCACCGGTCAAAATAAACTTTCGTATTTTTCAACTTTCAACGGCGGATTTTTGAAAAGAAAATAAGACTAAAATTAGAAGAAAAACAATTAAAGACCATAAACAATTATGCATTGCAAAAGATCAATGTGCCCCAGAGATAAAAAATCCCCCATCTCCCCTATTTACTTTTACCTATCGCCATGTCGCATAGATAGCGCAAACAGAAAATCGTAATCCCGACAGAATATATTTTAAAAAATACTCTAAAAAAACATCCCATATAAATATGGACCTAATTTCAGACCTACCAAATATACACTAAAAATTTCATAAAAAACGGGAACGGGAAAAAGAGCGGAATGAGCGGGGACGGGTGAGCAAACTAGAACTGAAAAGTGACCGTGAGCGGAAGAGCAAGCGAGACAGGAAAAAAACTCGGGAGAGCAAAAAAGGAGCAAAGAAACGACCGCAAACGAGAAAACGACCGGGAACGGGAGAGCAAGCGGGAACAGGAAAGCAGCCAGGAGTGAGAGAGCAAGCGGCCAAGGAAACGGGAGCAAGAATAAAAACGATAGAAAAATCTCTAAAAACACCGGGCAACGCCGGGTATCCCACTAGTTGCATAATAAAATTCAAATTTTGTTTACGTAAAAATGTTTAAAAGTTTCAAGCAACTTTTATTAAATATATTTTACGTTTTATGGGCTAAACGATGTTAGGAACGGGAACGGAAACGGGAAAGTGAGCGTGAACGGGAAAACAACCGGAAGCGGGAGAACGAGCGGAAAAAGGAGAGTAAGCGGGAATGGCGAGCGGAAAAGGGAGAAAAGAGCAAGAAAGCAAGCGGGGAAGGAAACAAGACCAAGAGAGAAAACCGATAAAAAAACCTCTAAGAACCTCGGGCAACGACGAGTAACACCGCTAGTCAAAAAAATAAATGACAAACCCTGTCTCAAAATTATAACGGTCAGTGG
Organism: Erpobdella octoculata; assembly: GCA_963978895.1. Lineage (NCBI taxonomy): Eukaryota > Metazoa > Annelida > Clitellata > Hirudinida > Erpobdellidae > Erpobdella > Erpobdella octoculata. The sequence continues at coordinate 4,433,419 of OZ022245.1, read as the reverse complement.
AACAACATTGGAGGAATTTAAAATATAGATTTTTATTTTCTACATGTAAAATGAAATCATTGAATAAAAAATGATAAAAAGTAATGAGTAATTTATAATATGTTGACATAGTACATATAGTAATTAGTATCAATAATGTTTAATAGAGAATCTAGGATGGGGTAGTAAACGAATTGTCGCACATTACTTTCTTTTTTCAATTCTTCATGTCTTTGAAAAAAATCCGTTGCAAGGTCTCGATCTTCTGAATTCAAATCAACAAATTCAAGAATAGCATCAGCTTCTGGAATTAAACTCTTTGTAAACTTGTAATATTTTTCATAGGCCAACATTAGAAGACATACAATTGTGGTAATCTCGTAAACGTGTAACGTTTTGAAATCAAATTGCAGAAGAAGAGAAATCCAACCGTGACGTGGCGATAATAACTCTTTCCAGAAAATATCCTCTAAAATTATTATTGACTGCAAGATTGTTTTATTGTAAATAAATCCAGAACTCAATATAACGTTTACAAAATGTTTAATGTCAGTTTTTCTTAAACCAAATGTCGATAAAGAGCAATAAAGCCGAAAGAGCTGTCCAACATCGTCGTAATTTAGAATGTTATGAAAAAGTCCTAAGTTTAAAAGTTCAATTATAACTGGAAGATGTTTTTTTATAATTGGTTTATTATTTTTATTTTCTGTCATAATATTGAAATAGAAAACACACTCTGAAAACCTTTTATTTTTCCAGTAAACATTTTTCATTGACGCAATAATTCCTTCAATTGTGCAAAAATTACTTACAATTTCAGAGTTGATGTTGAAAAAAACTTCATGTACATCTGATGGACGTGCCATAAAGGCCTTATAACGTAAGCCAAAAAACTGAAATTTTCTTGAGTGTGTCCACGTAAAACGTTCTACATTAGTCAAGTGCATAAATGAATTACTTATATCCAAATAAGTTAAGTTAGGTAACAAGTTTATCAGTTTGTCTATCAGTTTTAGATTTTCATAATTAGCTACCTGAAAGCAATGGTTTTCACTCATATCGAGCCACGTTAAATTAGAAAGACAAGATATTGAGTCAACCAGTTCTTCCAATGAATGTCCAACAAATGTACTTATAGTTAATTTTTTAATATTAACAAAGTAAGAAAATTTACTTATGGTTTTTCTAGCATATCCACAGCCAGATATGCTCAAAGTTTTTAAACTCTCGTAAGGGAATTCAAGTTTGAGAAAATCAATTAGATCTTCTTCAGTGTTTAATAAGTTTTTACAAGGGCAATGCAAAGAAAGATTTACTAATTTAGGACAAAACCACGTAGACAAATTTTTTACATTTTTTTCGTAAAAACTTTTGATATCTTGACAAAATATATGTAATTCCAAACTTGTCAAATTAAAAAACAAACAAGGATTTTTGCAAAAATAATTATGAAAATTTGAAAAATCATTACCTTTTGTTTCTTCATTGTCTAAAAAGTCAAAATTATATTTTCCAGTAAAAGAAACACAAGTAAGATTTCCTCGGCTGAGAATAGTTTTTAAAGGCTGAAAAAATTTGTGAATTTCAATTTCTTGAAGTCTTAACTCATGATAACATTCAAACTTGAGAAAAAATGGAATTATAAATTCAGATCCATGTTTCATTCCTCTTTTTTGACTTCTTAAAATAACATCACTAAACATTCTGAATGGGAGCTTCACGCTGTTTTTAACCTTAAAAGGAAGACATTCTATTTCAGAAGATGGCTCAAAAAATATTTTCTTGAAGTTAAATACGACAAAATCCAAGCAGGACAAATTTAATGAAAGTAAATTTTGCTCACTCATTTTTTTAAAACCTTAGATATTAAAAATAAGGTTTTTACTGTATTATTTTCCACTGAGCTAGTTTTTCAAAAACAATTTTGCAACGATATTAATTTAAATGTTTATATTTTAATGTTTTTATATGAATATACATACATATACAGACAGCTATATATATATATATATATATATATATATATATATATATATATATATATATATATATATATATATATATATATATATATATATATATATATATATATATATATATATATATATATATAATACTCTATGAGACATATTGACGGCACGCGGCGACCACTCGAAGTCACAAAAGTCGAACGTGATCTTGGTGTTCTCGTCTCAGATGATCTAAAGGTCCGAGCACAGGTCGAAAAAGCAGCGTCATCAGCCAATCATATGCTCAGCCGACTCAGAAAAGCTTTCCGCAGCCGCAACCTCATACTGTGGCGTACACTTTACCTCTCCTACGTCCGCCCAAATCTTGAAGTTGCTGCTCAATCTTGGTCGCCTTATCAAAAGGGCGATATTAACCTTCTTGAGCAGGTCCAACGTCGGGCAACACGAATCTTTGCAACACTAAAACATCAGCCCTATGAACATCGTCTGCAACAGCTTGGAATCACAACGCTACAAGACCGCCGTTCGAGATGTGACCTGATCGAGCAGTTAAAAATCGCCCGCAACATTGACGACGTCAGCTTTTCCGTTCCGCAAACTCGAGCAGCCGGCCACACGGCATACAATCTGCGTGGCCACAACTGCAAATTAGAGCGCCAGTATGTCAGAGGTTGCGAAGAGCGATACAATTTCTTCACAAACCGGATTGTCGCTCCATGGAATGCGCTTACGCAATACGCAATTGACGCCCCGACAGTAAACGCTTTCAAGGACCGCATCTCTTAGGAGTCGCGAGTCCTCCAGCTTCTGTCAGTATAGAGGAGCCTGATGTAGCTCCTCTTCATCAAAAATATAACTTTCAGACTTATTAATTTTTTATTGCTAGATTCTATAGACGTTTTTTTTGGTTCTCATAATAAACAAATTCAAATTCAAATTCATATATATATATATATATATATATATATATATATATATATATATATATATATATATATATATATATATATATATATATATATATATATATATATATATATATATATATATATATATATATATATATATATATATATATATATATATATATATATATATATATATATATATATATATATATATATATACACATATATATTCTTTGATACAACATTTGTTGAACGTCATATCCCATTGCGAATTTAACACTTTCTTTCTAAGTTCTTGAATGTCCGCTATTAGTTTTTTTTCCACACATTCAAATATATAAGTAAACATTTTATTATCTTAAACTAACTGACCAGTTTCGGTTTCTTGTGCCATCATCAGAGTATATTTATTGCAATTAAAAAACACAAATGAATTTTATCTGATTTACTTTGTTGGGCTTACGTGTTTTAAAATTAAAAAATAAAACAAGTCTTGAAAAATACTGTTTCAGTTTTCGGCTTTTTTCATCTTTTTCAAATGAAACTATTCTAAACATGATGGACCCACTCAATTTCTAATTGACAAAAACTTGTTCACAGCTTGTGATTAAATATTTATTTTAGACAAATTCTTACATCTGCAAATGCACAAAATTATTAAAAGCAGAAAAATATAAACATTATTGACTTTTTTTATCTTGTAAGAAAAATCATCTGGCATCCTATTAGTACAATTTAAAACTACGAGTATAAATTCGAAATATTTTCACTTTTCAAAATAGTTCTCCTGTTTTTTTGTTCACTCAAATGGAGTCCTTGCGACTGAAAAAAGTTTTAATTACGAGAAGGAAGGAAATATATTTAATTTAATTCTGCAGTTTTATTCAAATTTTTATACCGTTAAGAATAGGAATTTCTCACGCAATTTTACGGACGAGCAACTCCATCCATGCTGGCAGCATTACCGCCATTAAGTGTGACACAGAGCCAAAATAACTTTTCTTTTTCTTTCTTTCTCTCTTTTGTAAAGTAGTTTCGTTTTTGCAGTCAATTAAAACACAGTACAAAGATAATAGAAAGTGAAACAAAATGGCGACCATGATGAATCGACTGTCCTGTTGATGGGGACATCATAGATAGATGAAGATGCTTATGTTCACACATTCATTCACTCACGTCCACTCACACTCACATTCAGTTACATTTACTAGTGCAGGTTTTTGTGTATTGGTGGTATTTTCTAGAAAAATTATTAGTGGATCTTTTCACTGACAAATTATTAGTGGATCTTTTCACTGACAAATTATTGGGCTGTCGTAGCTCATGATCCTACAAAAAATAGTCTGTGACTAAGGAGGGCGGGGATTAACGTACCTACTCAACTTTGTATAAAAAATGATCTATATCCAAAGAAGGGGGTTAGTCATACTTAACTTACAAAATGTTTCAAAGATACTTTATTACAATAAAATTGTGAAAAAAATCCCCATAATTTCAGGGCTCTTTAAAACTTGGGCTTCCCCAACCAGGTAGTTTAGGGGAATGCTAACAAAGGTACTCAACAATCACAATCATTCAAACTTTCATTCATTAATATTCACTCGCACTAACACGCATTACACGCACATTCACATAAGCTCGCAACGTTTACATTTGATAACCAGATGCAAGAAAATATATACACACACAAACATATCAAGACCATTTTTCATTCGATGATGAATGAGCTTCTTGTAACGCAGAGTTGATCAGTGGAGCTGCGCAGGAAGCGGATTAAAGTGAGATCAACTATTCCAGTACCCCCACTATTTTTTTCTCATTGGTCACTCGTGTCAACAAGTATTCAGAGAATGTCCCCAGTTTTACTATAAAATGACATACACAACTATTTTTTTTATAGTTTTACTGACTTTGAATATACGATTAGTAAAAAATAAGTTAATTATGGAACAGCTAAAAAATATGTTTTTGACTGGTTGGAGTGTCAACAAATTATAAAAAAAATAATAAAAAACAATAAAAATTCATTCAAATCAAAATAAATAAAAAAAACTTTTTTCATTTTTTTCAACGCTTATATTAACTTGCAATGTTGTTTGTTGTTTGTTTGCTTGCTTGTTTGTTATTTTAGCTCAAATGTTGCTTTTGAAAACACCGCCACTCGTCCGATCAACGAAGTTAAGCAACGTCGAGCTCGGTTAGTACTTCGATGGGTGACATTAAATATATTAATCCATTTTAGAAGAAAAATTAAAAATTTTCTGTTAGGTTGAAAAGATAGGATCTCCGCTAAAACTGGTACTTTCGCCACGTTCAGGAAATTTTCTTGTTTGCACTCAAACATAATAATTAAATTCTTGACGAGTCTTTACAAATTTAGTTGTTGCTGTAAAAAACAAATAGCCAATTGTAAAAGTGGTTTCATCTTTATTTAGGATTTTTATAAAAACATTGGCAGATCGCATAAATAGAAATTAAGACAAAGCAGTTTTTGTCCAAAACCATTTAGTGACTAACAATGGCCACCAAGTGGCGAGATTATCCTAATAAAGTATATACTGAATTTAATTTTAGCGGTTTCAGACGGACTGGGCTGGCATGGGCCAGGCCGAGATTTTTGTGCTAAGAATAGGAATTGTAAACCTGTTTTTCACAGATCCTTTATATTTTGCAAAAGTGTGAAAGTAAAAATAATAAAATACTGTTACATTAATATGACAATTTTTTTTATTTATAATTTTTTATTTTAAAAATTAAACATTGTTTTTTTAAATTAACTAAAAACTGATGGTTTATTTTTTTTGAATTTTTTATTTCTAAAAATTTTAATTAATTTTATTTTATGTCCTATTTAATATTTGTCTAATTAATCTGAAGATTTTATCAAATGCATTGTCATTGACAATAATTCAATACGCCAAGTCTTAGTTCAACTGGTTAACGGTAAATATTTTTCAGCGTCAAAGGGTGACTACGGATGTAAAAAATCAAACACTAAAAAGTAAAATAAAAAAATTATAAACAGGCCGAGTGGGGTCAAAATTAGCACGGGACAGGCCAGGCCTGACAATTTGGCCTATGAAGTAGACCGGGCCGAGTTACCTGGACTGGGCCTCGATAAATCGGCCGGTGCAGTACTCTATACTCTCCTATACTCCCCGCTAGAAGCTTACACTTTCATGACTATATCTCATAAAAGTGCTTGTTTAAAAAATTCAAATAAATTATACGTGATGTGCTGTTTAATCTCGATCTTCCACACGTTTTTTTAAAATTCAACAAAAACTTTAAGGTGGCGGTAATACCAAACTTTATCGTATAATTAATTTAGAGAGTCTATCAACAAACATGGATGCAAATGAAACATGTAGCGAATAAACCATTTTTGTGAAACGTGCAAGATCTTTTGTCTGGATAAATAGTTTGAAGCCTATACGATATTGCAATAAATTAGAAACAGATAAATTTAGAAACAAAAATTGTGTAGCCGAGTTCTAATTTTTTTGATAAAAGTAACGAAATTTTGAAAGAGAAAAACAGTGTTAATTGAGGTGTTTGATTTGACATGATTGATGTTAATCATCCAAGTTACGTACTAATTAATTATGACTCAAACGAATTGGCTATTATTAACAAAGTGATCAGAATCAGAAGAAAAAAACTTGAACAGATGTTTTTGTTTCTGGAGCTGTATATAGAAGTAATTTGCTTTAGTACAGCAAAAAAAACTGCTGGCGCAGAAGCAATAAAAAAAATAAATAACCCTTTTGTGCATCTTAAGTAGAAATTATTTACTTTTAATTTACATCATTAGCCAAAAATGTTAATTAAAAAAATTAGATAAGATCAACAAAAATTAAAAATTTTTTTTATGAAAGTTAGGCCTTCTTTTTTTAGTTATTTATAGCTCATGATCATACCTATTTTTGTGATTTCATTTATTACCACTCTGGTTGAATTGCTGATTTGCAGTTAGCATTGTAGTTATTCTTCTTCTGCTATATACTTACTTCTTAATTAAAAACAAGTGAAATTTAATTTGTAAAATTAAAACATGCTTTTGAGATAGCTAGAAAATTTCATATCGACATCGTATTGTAAAAATATTATCCCGGTCAATAGTAAACAAAAATTACTATGACAATAAAAACTATTGTCTTAATTATCATATGCTTCTTGAATTTATTTTTTAATAATTTTTGTTTTTTAAATTTCTATAGTTTATTTTGTTAAATGAGACATTAGAGTTTTTTGAGGTTGGCTAATTTTATAATGATCTCTCAAGCTTCAAAACGTCCGCGGACATCCCATGGACATCCGGACAAGTGAAAATTAATAAAACATGTAATAACTAGGAATTTTAAAAACGCGTGAACTCAGTTGCGAGTCCACGAATTGAAAAACGAAGTTTAAAACTAAAGCTTTCAAATGGGTACAGTATATTTAATTCTATAATATTCACAGATAAAAATTAAATTCTACAGTTATATTGTTTCAGGGTTGTGTAGATCCGCCGTTGATTGTCGTTCAAAAGCCGCTCTCGAAGTAAAAATTCTGCGGTGAAGAAATTTCAATGGTGTGCCAATGAAAGATTTTAAAAACTTGTAAATAAATAAATAAATGATCAATTCATTGCCATTCTGGTATAAATTACTGTTGTAAAATCTAACTAAAATTTTTCATTATCTTTGATGTGTTTTAGTATATTATTAAAATATAAATATAAACATTAATTTAAATTAAAAACACACCAAGAAATACGAAGTAAAATAAATATATTTTTTGACATGGATGGTATAAAATGAGTCTCCACTTAGTTAACAACAATTTTTAGCAGCTTTCTTTTACAGTTCTTTAAAACAATTTTTGTTTACTTGCAAGACGCAAACAAGTATAAAAAAAAAAACAAAAGTTTTCACATTTTGTTTTCAACCAAACGAGCACCTGCTGTCGATAGAAAAACTCGAGTTAAAAAAAAATTTAGACGAAATTCAAAAGTTCAACGAGCTGCAGGCGATGATAGCCCGTGGTCACGTGATGATTTTTTGGTTAGAAATTTCCGGAATTTTACAGCCATTCTTTAAATGATATTTAATTTATCATTATTATTATTATTATTTTTAATTTAACTAAGCAATTTGAGTTCATTGTCTAAATTTCATTTTTTCTGTTTAATAACTATTTAGATATTTCCATAAAGGTATAAATTTATTTTTATATTAATTATTTCTTATTCATTGCCTCTTTGTAGACTCGCCGTTGGGCTTAACCGGTGTAGTCTGCGGTTAGCGGGTACAACGCTTTTGTGAAACCCGGGTAAGCGCCGGTGAATTGTTACAACGTGGCCTAACTCAGCAGGTACATAATTGTATAAATAATACTTTACAAAATGTTTGCAAGTTTAAAGATAATTGTAAATATGCTTACAGGGTTTGCTCAATGCCTCTAGGTAATTTTAAATACGTTTACAAGTTTTGCTGAATGATTGTAGGTAATTGTAAAATTTTTTACAAGTCTTGCCAAAAACTTGTAGGTAGCTTTAAAATACGCTAACAAGTCTTGTTGAATTTTTTAATTAGCTGTGAAGTGTTAAAAATTGTTGAAAATCACGATTTGTTCTTGCACTCGATAATGCATAACAAGTAAACAGTTTTTACATTAAGTGAATTGAATTAGAAATGTTTTCTGTATATTTTACTGTCGTAATTATCTTATCGTCTCCTGTAAAACTGTTTGCTTGCATTATTGAGGTGATCTTGCTGGAAATGACCGCCTAAGAAATTGGATTATTCCCGTGCGGACTGAATTCCTGAGAGACTTGAGAGGAGAAAAAAGAGAATTAAAAGAGAATAAGAGAGAAAGATGGCTGGAGCGGAACTGCAAATGATATTTCCAGTGATGCACCTGGGTCCAGGCAAAGTGAAAAAATAAGAAAAAAAAACAAAGAGAAAGAAAAAACAAACAAAAATATAAATAAAAAAAGGAGAGAAAGGTCATCATAATCATCCGGAAAATTGTCGAGTTACAAAACGATTAATGAGGTTCGTTCGTAATATTTTTTTAAGTTATATTTTTGAAGTCGTTTATATATAAATTATATATATATATATATATATATATATATATATATATATATATATATATATATTAGTTTAACACCGACTCATTTTAACACCTCCCTTCCTTCCTACCTACCACGTGACTGATCCAGGCAGCAATTCATTACTCACTTTCGCTCAATTATTTTGTTACTGCCATATTCTTCAGCGGAAAAAAAACAAAAAAAAACAAATAAAGTCAAAAAAATCAACTAAAAAAATAAAAGTTAAAAACATCATCTTCCTTCTTTCCTTCCTTCCTTCCTTCCTTCCTTCCTCTATCTTCTTCTTCATCATGGATATCAAAAATATTTATGAATGGAATTACAAGCACATCATATTTGTTCAATTAATACAAACTCAGCTAATGCTGTCATCTCCTTGTTCTTTTTTTTATAATCCTTTAATAATCATAAAACCTTCTTCGCCCATATCTGAACCGTCATCAAAAAACCTTCACATCAAAATCCACTGTCTGAAAGAAAATGCCATCATTAAAGGCAGTTTTTTTATTCTTAATCAATGAAACATTTTGTTATACAAAAAATTAAAGTGAATGACAGTTTTAGCTACTGTTAATTTTCCAGTTCTTCCATTTTAGTTTTACAGTTTTTATTTTTACCGCCTAAGCTGTTGAATTTTGCTTCCGATCGCCTCAATATTAATAAAAATGACTTCAATGAAATAAAAAATGAAAATGAAAATTGTTAAAAAAAACCCAGCAGATGTCGCGAATTCGAGAAGTGAAGACAACAAGGCTCGCGGTGATGACGTCACAACGTCAGCAGAGTCCTGTCGAGGTACTACGTGACGTAGCCTGGCTCATGAATAATTAATCAGCGACGACGTGCGGCTAGGAGGCAGCTGTGTACTTCAGAGGCGACCTGTTGCTGAAAGGTACAACAACAACAAGCTTTCGTTGGTGTTGTTGCTGCTGTTTTGCTTGTGTTATTTTTATTAGTGTTGTCGTTGTTGTTATGTCGGTCACCTGATTGTTTGTTAGTTTTTATTGCCGTGTTTTCAGTGGGTTTTTGTGAGGCACCGTTTTATGGAATATACGTAGTTCAAATACAGAACAAAATGGCTCCTGAATGCAAATATAAACACACATGCATATGCAAAAGAACATATAGAAACACACACATGCATATGCAAAAAATCATACAAGCACATGTGTATGGAAAATAATATATACAAACATAATCAAATACAAAAGAACATATACAAACATATCTATGATATGCAAAAAAGCATATACAAATATAAGCAAAGGAGAATATACAAACACACATATGCATATGGAAAAGAGCACATACAAACACACATATGCATATGCAAAGAAACAAATACAAACACATACTCATGCAGATGCAAAGAAACATATACAAACATATGTATATAACAAACGAAACATACTTAAAAACAAATTAACAAAATGACCAACTACAAATGAAGACCACATAAGAAGAAGGAGTTGGTCATCTGCGGGTGGTCTGATTTGATGGTGGGGGGGGGGGGGGTTGGGTGGGTGAGGATGGCCATGAAAGACGAGAATCGAAAACATAGGAAACAAACGTGAAAAAAAGATAGCGAAAAAGAGAGAGAAAGAGAAAAAGAAAAAAATAGAGAGAGAAAGCGAAAGAGAGAGAGAAAGAGAGAAAGAGAAAAAAAAGAGAGAGAAAAATATAGAAAGAAAGAGAGAAAGAAAGAGAGAGAGAGAGAGAGAGAAAAGAGAAAGATAGAGCGGTTCGTGGTTAAATGGACGATACTTAAAAAGCGACTGTGCTCAGAAGGTCGGTCAGCAGCTTCACGATCACAAGAACCACAGAAGTTGACAATTGAAGGTGTTTGCTCTATTTTTCAACAAACCTGGATAATCGTTTTGTTAATTAATATATCAATTAATTATCGTTTTATTAATTGATATATCAATTAATTATCGTTTTATTAATTAATATATCAATAGCTACATTTTACTTGTAAAGTTATTTTAAATGTAAAACAAGTAACATATAAAAAGTTATTTTTGACGTTGATGAATTTCATGCTGGTCAGTTTTATGCATTTTGAAGTAAAATTTGTGAATTTTATCATAATGATCATGATATTGACTACCACCCCACCCCACCACCACCACCATCACCATCATCATCATAGTCATCGTCATCATCATCATCATCATCATCATCATCATCATCATCATCATCATCATCATCATCTTCATCATCATCATCATCATCACCACCACCACCATCATCATCATCAACATCATCATCATCATCATCATCATCATCATCATCATCATCATCATCATCATCACCACCACCACCACCACCATCATCATCATCATCATCATCATCATCATCATCATCATCATCATTATTAACGTCATTGCCATAATAGCCATCATCATCATCATAATCATCAACAACAGAACCATGGTCATTCACCATTGGCAGAGCTTCACTAAAACGTCCGCGACTTTACAACAAGCTAATTTGACTGTCGCCGGAGATGAAAGTCCCGAGAGACTCACGAGTGAGAATTCGAAAGACTCCTCTGAGGACGAGAAGATCGACCAGATGCCCGCTGAAACGGGAGTCCGCCTGCAGTTGATCACGGCATCCTCACATCGCCTACATCGCCCGGAGTCGTTACGGTCACCAGAAGAACCATTGAAACAACATCTTTTACCACCACCGCCATCGTCAACATCATCATCATCATCATCATCGCCATCACCGTTTTCACCATACATGATTCTATCACAAACATTGTCTAGGTCGTCATCATCACCACCACCACCACCATCATCATCATCATCACCACCATCATCATCATCATCATTATCACCACCATCACCTCCCCTCATAAACATTTCAAAGAATCACTCTCCTCTCGACCCAACCCATCTGCTCCACCGCTCGGCTACAAATACCTCCAACCTCAACATGCTGCTGGCCGCCACGGCGACACTCGGCATGAAGCTACCGAACAGGAAAGTGAGAAAATCTTTCTTTACTTTCATGTCTTCTAAAATTGCAAAAGTTTTTTTTTAAATTCCGTCGATTTAATATCTAGAAATTGGAGGGCGGCCATTTTGGATCTTTCTAGAGAGAGAGTGAGAGATTGAGAGAGGGGAGAAAAGAGAGATAGAAAAAGGGCGGAGAAATGAAAAATTGGATTTTTTTTTTCTTTTTTTTTTATATTTTAAAATGTGACCTTCTTGCATGCTGCAAATCGTCGTCGCCGTTTCGTAATGTTGGAGGCGAACGAAACGACGTCGTTCAAAATTGCACACCGCTCGTATCGTCCGCCATCTGCAATTTACCTGCCGAGGAGGAAAGAAAAAAATCGAAACACACAAAAAACAAACAAAAGAGAAATTTAAGAGATTTTTATTTCAAATGCTTTTATGATGAAAAACAAAAACAAACAGATTCAACGCAAACCATAAGAGCATGTCGGATATAATAAATTTCTCGGATCGTACAAAAAAGCCCATCACAAGAAGATCAACAACAAGATTAACAACAACAAAGCAAAACATTCCAATATGCAATCAAGCGCAAAACAACAACAACAACAATAACAACGTCACGTGACACATCATCAAATCAAAATGGCGTCTCGTTAATATGCAGGACATAATAGAGAATGAGAAAAAGTGTCACGTGTTATTGTGTACAGGGGGGGGGCTCATCGGCCAGTCAGCCAGCCTAACGTTTCACCTGTTAGATCTCGTGCGTTGTCGCGCTAGTGTGCGTGTGGCGTGCTTGTGCATGGCGGCAATCTTCTTGTATGATGTTGTTGGAAGAAAAACTTATCAGGACTCCACGCGCGGGATGGATTGTTTTTTTTTTATTATTATTATCCGTCCATCTCTTGACTTTCAGGATCTTTTGGAAAACTTTTGAAGTTCGAATTGATGCGTCTGTCTCTCTTTTTTGTCGTATTTTTGTTTTGTTTTTGCGGCTCTCTCTATTTCTTGGCTTTTGAACTGCCGCGCTTGTAGCGAAATTATTAAACATTCCAATTACGAAGTAGTTACGGAGTCGCTGTCGTAGTCTACACCACCGCTACGACCAGCGCCACCGCTACTACTACCACTGCAAATGCACCGTCCACATCATCATCATCATCATTGTCATGACTGTGAAGTTAAATCGGCTTTTGCTGAAAGGTTCATCGTATAATCTCAAGCTGGACAAAACGTTTATTTTCCCCCATGCATGTGAAAATTTAAATTAATAATATTATTATTTTATATTTGTATAATATTACTATCATCATCATCAACAACAACAACATCATCATCATCATCATCGTCGTCGTCACCACTGTACATCACTATCACTATACCGGCGATTATGATGATGTTGATGATGATGATGACGACGACGACGATGACGATGACGATGAAGATGAAGATGACGATGAAGATGACGATGATGATGATGATGATGATGATGATGATGACGATGATGATGATGATGCAGAGTGCAACTTAAGTGGCATATGCTCCGTTGAACTTAAGGTCCACAGACGGCTAGAAAGGAAACATTCTGTAAAAATAAAAGTTCTTTGAAGCTGTATGAAATCCGGCTCAACCTGATTGGCTGGTGACGTGGCGAGGAAGTCAGCTGTACATTGGTCTCGATGAAGTCGAGGGACGCCTGGATGAAGGTGGAACGAGGAGGAAGACTCTGGATTCTGATCTGAGCCCATGTCGTCCAGGTACTCCGTTAAACGGGCACAAACCAAGTAAGCCGGAGCTTATCTGTGCAGAGAGCTGATCATTACGGTGGCTTATCTTGTACTCAAAACGTTGTCGAAGTTTAGTGAAAACCTTGAAGGAGCAGGCTGAACTTGGTCTGATTTTCGTCCACGATAGATTATGATCATTATCATCACCAAATACGAAACTTGATTTCAGCAAAAACCACGCATCATTCTTGTTTATTATCTGCACAATATGAATATTTATAAATAAAAGTGAAATATCTTTTAATTGAACAAATAATCGTCATCGTTACAGAGTTGAGCGGTTGTGACGGAGGTGAACATATATATATATATTTTTAATAATAGCTTATAGTCCTTTACACCAAGTGTTTTAAGACTGAAACGGCTGTGTCAGAAGCACCTAAGTACTTCCAGTCGTGGATCATAATTTGATCCTTTTAACTTTTCCCTCCTCCTTTCTCCAGGCTTGGGGGTAAACATATGGTTTGCGTCCATTTTTAGCAGCCCAACCCAATTCATCACTTACTCAATCCAACCCACTGGAAAATTAAAAAAAAAGTTATAAATTTAATTCAATCCACCCCGCGCATATTTAGAAAAAAAATGAACCTAACCCACGCCCAGCTCTGGGTTGTGATGGTAGAAATTGCACACAGAATAACTCGTTTGTAAAAGATACTAACACAAACAGACACATAAACACCCACACAAACAGACACATAAACACCCACACAAACAGACACATAAACACCCACACAAACACCTACACAAACAGACACATAAACAGACACATAAACACCCACACAAACAGACACATAAACAGACACACAAACACCTACACAAACAGACACATAAACAGACACATAAACACCCACACAAACAGACACATAAACACAAAACACACATCGTGGCTACATGACGCTCATTCCGCTTTGCGCCATAAGGATGGCTCCGTACGCTATCGTCAGTAACGTATGTACAGCAAACATTCCATGTCTCACATGTCGTCCCCCCCCAAACAAAAATGTACCTTACAGTATAGGGGAAGAGAAGGTGAAAAAGAGAATGACAGAAAGAAAGAGAGAAAGAAAGAGAAAGAGAAAGAGAGAGAGAGAGAGAGAGAGAGAGAGAGAGAGAGAGAGGTGAGGTGGAGAAGGCAAATTGCAGCCCCAAGCATAACTTTAGATTAGAACCTTGTCCTTCGGGGTTGCCTCATGACGACTAGCAGTGTATCTTCTTGGAGTTTGCCCGCTCGTTTGTCGCTCGTTCTTAGGGAGGGTATTATTTGCACACCTGAATACTCGTTTTGCATGTATGTATGTATGTATGTATGTATGTATGTATGTATGTATGTATGTATGTATGTATGTATGTATGTATGTATGTATGTATGTATGTATGTATGTATGTATGTATGTATGTATGTATGTATGTATGTATGTATGTATGTATGTATGTATGTATGTATGTATGTATGTATGTATGTATGTATGTATGTATGTATGTATGTATGTATGTATGTATGTATGTATGTATGTATGTATGTATGTATGTATGTATGTATGTATGTATGTATGTATGTATGTATGTATGTATGTATGTATGTATGTATGTATGTATGTATGTATGTATGTATGTATGTATGTATGTATGTATGTATGTATGTATGTATGTATGTATGTATGTATGTATGTATGTATGTGTGTGTGTTTTAACTCTTTGCGAGCTTTCGTCGCCGAAGGTCTTCAGAAGAAGAACCTCTCATTTTTAGCGTTTCGGCCCTTAAACTTCTTGACGCTTTTAAGAGAGAGGTGGGCCCACGTCCGTTGATCAGGCGGACGCCCTTCGGCGAGAAAAATTTCCAAATTCCTAACTTGAAACACGAAAATTCAAAGTTCAGCAGAAAACTGTTCGAAACAAGACTTGAAATCGCCGGAACGATTATCGCCCAATGTAAACAAGGCTAAACCATTTCGTGTGCATCTTGTAGCGCTTTCTTTTTTCTATTAGCGAAAATCCAAAAAGATGCAGCTTCAGCTGTCTGGGAGATCTCCTTGATGGCTCGAGTTTTTTCTCGGTTTGAAAAACCAAGAGCTTTCAGCAGTTTTAACATTGAGCTGCTAACCAACCCTCGAACGCCAACCTCGACTGCAAAAATTTCAGTCCTGAACCCTTTGGCATTCAAATCACATGCTAAATCCCTATATCTCTCCTCTTTGAAAATATTGCTAGATTCCATGTTACTTTCCCATGGCACAGAGAGTTCAATCAGGAACATTGTCTTGGCCAAGTCGGAATATACAATTATATCCGGCTTTAAGCCGCTAGATCTCACGGCTTCTGGAAATTTTCTTTCGCCATCCAAATCAGCTGAAACCGACCAATCGTCGGCAGCACCCATCACACATTCAAAGTCTCTTGTAGATCTGAACCTGTGGAACTTCAGATTGCCTTCTCTCAAAAAGTAGATTTTCCTTTTCTGCTGTATTCCTCTTGTCTTTGCTTTCTTACACGCTTCTTTGACGAAGTCAAGCAATTTTCGGAGTACTTGGTTATGACGCCAAGTGTACCTCCCGTGTGAAAGTGAAAACGAACAACAGGAAAGAACGTGAATGAGAGTCTCCGATTGCCCACATAACATGCACGAATCATCGTCTTTCAACTTCCATCTTCGAAGATTGCTGGATGACGGCAGTTGATCATAAACAGATCTAATCAAAAAAGACAAACGTAGTGGTGTGTATTGCCAAATGTCTTTCCAAGAAAGTGAACGCTGAACAGCATTTTCCCATGTCGTCCAGTCTCCTTGTTGAGATAACTGAACAAACTTAATCATTCTCTGGGACTCGATAGCTTTCTTTCTTTCCTGAATGACCAGACTTGTTCGTTCACTGGTGCTGGCTTTTGACCACCAAATTCGATGGGTTGACCCGAGACCCCGTTTGTCCTGTTGAACTGCCCCAACTCTTTCTGTCCAACGTAAAGAGGCTTCAGCTTCTGCGATCTCCTTTCTGGCTACCCATTTCTTTCCGGACTTTACAAGAGGTCCCATCTCCACAATTCTTTGATCCGAAGAGTTATCCAGCATTAGTTGCGTACGGATCTTGTTTATCTTAAACTCCTCAACCAAAGACTTCAGTGGCAACCTCAGTTTGGCAGTCTTGCTGTACAAAGCTACCGAAGAAAATCCCGGAGGCAGACCCAACCATTTCCTTGTAAATTTATTCATCTTCCTTTCTAGCTTTTCTACCAATGGTAAACTCATCTCATACATTGATAGAGGCCAAAGCAATCTCGGTAATAGAACAAACTAAAGCAACCACAATTTGAACCTGCTCTGGAGTGGGGCCACATCAATTTTCTTCATATCTTCAAATGCCGATCGAAGAACCTCAGAACACCGTCCAGTGTCGTTAAGCGAATCGTCATACCACCTTCCCAGGCTCTTAACCGGTTCTTCTCTCAATGTTGGGATCCTGTTGCCAGCAACTGAAAACGTCACGTTGTCGTCGATCTTGCCTCGTCGCAGAGATAAGCTTCTTGACTTGGTTGCCTTGAAACTCATGCCGCACCATGATAGCAGCCCGCTGAATGCATCAAGAGCCAGTCGCATTGAGATACATTTGTTTAGAACCAAAGTTGTATCATCCATGAAGGCCTTCACCGATGGCATCAAGATACCTTTGCCAACGTAAGCTTCCTCCACGCGAGAACCCACTGCATTCAGAAGCAGCTGCATCGCTAATACGAAGAGAATGGGTGAAATTGAGCAGCCCATTGCTATGCCAACTTCTAACTGGAACCATTCTGTTGAACAGGAGGACGTAGACAACCTCAATTTGAAATGTCCGAAATACTGTTGCAACATTTCTATCACAAAATTTGGAACATGATGCGATCTGAGAGTTCTCCACAACATTTGGTGACGAACGGCTCCATAAGCATTGGCAAAGTCTAACCAGACAATGTGCAAGCTGAGACGATTTTCTTTAGCTCTTTTCAATGCTTCCCAGATCACTGACGAATGTTCGATGCATCCTGGTACTCCTGGCACTCCTCCCTTCTGAACAGACCTGTCGATGTAATTGTTTTGAATTACATAGCTTGTCAGTCTCCGAGCAAGGACAGCAAAAAATATCTTTCCCTCGACGTTTAACAATGAAATTGGGCGAAACTGATGTATTTCCTTCGAGTCTTTTTCTTTCGGAATAAAGATACCCTCTGCTCTTTGCCATTCGCTTTCAATTCTTCTTCTTTCCCAAGAGCCCACGAGTAGAGAATGCAATAATCTCAATACTTCTGGGCATTTTTTGTAGATGAGATATGGCACCCCATTTGGTCCAGGAGCAGATCTGTTTCTTGTTCTGTAGAGAAATTGAGTAACTTCGAGTAACGAAATCATGCCTTCTCTGAAAGAAAAATTTGGAAGTGGGATTTCTGGAAGATCGGTTCTTTCTTCTAACTGCTGATCTCCACGCGGGTCACGGAATGCGGACCGAAAATATTCATCGAGCGTTGCTTTGTCTGCTTGAAGCGTTCCTGACTTGGGTGGGTCCAGTAAATTTCTTCCATATTTGAATGGGTCTTTGATGAACTGAAACCTGGCATTTCTCTGATCTCTTTTCTTTATCCGAAAACGCTCGGCCTTCATTAGGGCAGACAAACGACGCCCCAAACTCTGCCGCAGCTCTGCGAGACCAGCTTTTTCATTTTCCTGGGCTCTTTTCCACCGCTTTCGTAACAGTTTCTTTTCTCTCTTCAGCTGATTGATTTCTCTTTGACGTCTAGAAATCATGCCTTCATTGTTTCGAACCTGACGTTTTTGTTTCACACCAAACAATTCAATGCTTTTTTCGTAAATAACATCAGTGAAGTCTTTCATACTGAAATTTGATGAATTTCTTGAACGTGTTTTGAGAAGTTTTGAGAGTGTTTCGTCCAACTTTTTCCATGCAATTGTATCTCCTGCTGCAGGAAAATCAATTCTTGGCCTAGGTTGACTGATTTCTACTTCCGGATTCACATCTTGAACTGCGTCGGGGCTGTGGTTGGCCTCCGGCCCGGCAATGTTCGACGTTTTACCTGCATTAATATCTGATGCAGGACGTTGACGGAATTCGGTTAAGCAGCCCATTTTCGTTCTGTGGACTTTCATTCCACGGATCGTCTTGAAACTCCTACCGCAAACACACTCGTGAAGCATACCCCCATTAGGGTCCGTTGAAGAAGCAGGGTCGTTGTCCAAAGGTCTGAATGTGAGTTCATCATTCTCCCCCTCCTTTCGGTTGGAACTCTGGGGGCATTTCGTAGTATAAGATGAAGCGGCATTTGAACGGATTGTACTTCGGCTAAGCCAGGCCTGATACCCGTGAAGTTCTCGTCTTTCCGAGAGGTCACTTGTCTTTCCAAGTGTCAACGGTCTTTCCCAGTTGCCAACGGTCTTTCCCAGTTGTCACCGGTCTTTCCCGGTTGCCAAATGGCTTAATGCCTCATAAATGTGTTTTAACTCTTTGCGAGCTTTCGTCGCCGAAGGTCTTCAGAAGAAGAACCTCTCATTTTTAGCGTTTCGGCCCTTAAACTTCTTGACGCTTTTAAGAGAGAGGTGGGCCCACGTCCGTTGATCAGGCGGACGCCCTTCGGCGAGAAAAATTTCCAAATTCCTAACTTGAAACACGAAAATTCAAAGTTCAGCAGAAAACTGTTCGAAACAAGACTTGAAATCGCCGGAACGATTATCGCCCAATGTAAACAAGGCTAAACCATTTCGTGTGCATCTTGTAGCGCTTTCTTTTTTCTATTAGCGAAAATCCAAAAAGATTATGTGTCTGTTTGTATGTATGTATGTATGTATGTATGTATGTATGTATGTATGTATGTATGTATGTATGTATGTATGTATGTATGTATGTATGTATGTATGTATGTATGTATGTATGTATGTATGTATGTATGTATGTATGTATGTATGTATGTATGTATGTATGTATGTATGTATGTATGTATATGTCTATATTACCGTTTGAACATAACAATCTCCAATGGAAACCATTTGTTTGTTTGATATTCTCTCCTCCAATCAATTTAGAGGTTTCCGGCCAGCTGTCAATTTCACCCGCCACTGACCAATCACCATCCGCAGGACAAATTTCTGCTTCCCGATAAAACTAGAGAGCCCAAAAACGAAATCATAAAATGATAAAAAAAAATGGTATGAAAGAAATGGCGAACGTGATTGGTGTGTTGGTCTCACGCGTGGGTGGTGATGCAATTTTATGAGAAATATAATATCTTTCAACGAATTGAAATAAAAACTTGAGATAAGAGATACAAATTATTTAAAATAAACAATATAATAAACACAATTCTAAGAAACATTAAAAGTTTTTTTTAATGGCTTGAAAGTTGAATTTATCGCATTTTAATTATCGTCCTGTCTCGTGTTTCCCGCTTAAAAAATTTCTGCGTTCGCTAATTTGCTAATTCGCGCTCGGTAAAAATACGTTTGAAGTAATTCGGATGACAACCAAGAAAAAGAGTTTGTGGAATACTGAGGTTTCCATGATGGGAATACTGAGGTTTCAATGATGAGCATATTGAGGTTTCCATGATGGGAATGACACTTCTTTGAGCAACAATCAATCACCAGAGACTTGCTTTATGAAGCTAAGTCAGTAACTAAGTAAGTAAGTAAACCAGAACATGGTACTTTAAAAATACTTAGTTTCATGAAGCGTTTCTATGGTGATTGTAACTATTGGTTTTAAAAATAACTCAATGGCAAATGGTTTCTAGTTTTTCAATTCGACGGTTTGATTTTTTTAAACATTTAAAAAAATAATTTTCGCTTTCGATTTGAATTGTTTGAGAAAAACATGAATAAAATATGAAGAAATGAAAAGACTTGAAAGTTGCTGAAAAATTACACGAGACTCATTTTTCACGACACTTCTAATTTATCCGTGATGGAATTTATTTGCAAGATAGGTACATCCCTGCCTATTTTATTGAGACCTCTGTCTTGCCAAAGGTTTAAAAAACAACAATTAAACTTTATTTTATTATTTAATGCAACATCGCCACTAAAAGTAATAACCAGTTATTCAGGTATAGGGGTTATGAGAAGCCCTTTTGTGTCCAATCGGCCCCAAGAACTCCGCTAACAATTTTTATTTTTCTAAAACCCAAAGAAACCGGTGTTACTTCATTTACTTTTTGAATTTCCTTGACACCTTCTGTTTAATAAGTCAAGAAAAAAAATGTGGAGATAAAAATCACTCAAATTCAATAGTTAGAAAGAATTATTTCATACCTGGTACTCTCTTGGTTGAATCAATTATTGATTTATTAATTTTATAAATAGTTTGTTTAATGTGAGAAAAATTAAATTAATTCATTATAAGAAAAAAATTAAATAAATGTCTGTTTTCTGTGTTTGATTCAATTTTGAGTGTTTTTGTTCGACATAACATTATTTAATTTTAATATACTCTCTTTGGTCTATAAATAAACATGAGGAGAATCTGCGTTATTTCACGGAGAAGTTCAACACCAGCTGCTCAGCTCACACACTATCTTGATTCCAAGTAGAAATATGACGTAACTAAAAAAAGGTTGATGGATGAAATGTGGGTGGGGTAGGGTAGAAAGAAAGTGGAAAAAAGTACGGAAAGAGTTAAGGTATAGAAAGGAAGTAGGCAGAGAGAGAGGGAAGGAGAGGGAAAAAGAGAAAAATAAAAGGAGAGAGAGAAAGAGACAGACAGACAGACAGACAGAAGCAGAGACAGAGAGAGAGAGAGAAAGTAAGAGGCTATATAGAGAGAGAGAGTGGAGGAGAGTAGAGAAAAAAAATTGAAAAGGGTATAGAGGTGATGGGAAAAGAAGAAAAAAATAAAGAGGATAGCAAAAAAGTAAAGTAGTAAACTATAGCTAAGAATAAGTGGATAGCAATATTAGTAGATGGAGGAGAATAGAAAAAGAGTGATGTTTAAAAATTCCTGAGAGTAGTTTGGGTCGTCAAAGTTGAAATCAGCTTGCGATCATTAATAAAAAACTTCATTTGACTATACTTTTGGGAAAATCTTCTCAAACTATCCTAGTGAAATATAATATAACTTAAATCTAATACACTTTGTTTTATTTTATATAATTTTAGTTTTCAATCTAATTATAACTTCAAGCATAACGACTCAATAAAACTCATCAAAACGCCCCCGCAAAAGTAAAACCTAATTAAACACTCAAAGTACAAAACACGAATAAATGAGCAAATAAATGAAATAAAACTCAACGTCAATGTTCGCAAAACCACACTCTTTTAGGGACTCGCAATTATGTGGCACTGTTGGTGGCATCATTTAATGATAGTTGCTAAAAGCATCCGCACTCTTATTTGGGAGTGTTAGCAACCTAACAACGTTAATGTATCGTCATCACCATCGTCAACGTCATCAACAGCAATATTATCAATACCAACAATAACATAAAAAAAATACCCCCTACAACAACTGCTGCTGTGTAAGAGCATAAACGTGAAAGAGGTGTTGTGAGTGAAGAAGAGTAATAAATTATTCATTAGGCTGACCGATGTCTCGGTATACTGTTGGTGCTTGCGTACTGGTCGAGTCCTTGTCTTGTCTTGCCTTGCCATTGTACTTAGTGCTTGCCAATGTACTTAATGCTTGCCAATGTACTTAGAGTTGCCGATGTACTTAGAGTTGCCGATGTACTTAGTGCTTGCCAATGTACTTAGTGCTTGCCAATGTACTTAGTGCTTGCCAATGTACTTAGTGCTTGCCCACTTACTCGTTCTTGTATCTTCGTCTGCTTCTCTGGCTGGCGTTCAATGGCGCTATTTGTCCTCATTGGAGATGCAATCATAAATTAAACTCGTTTCGTCATTCGGTGCGAACATTCTAATATGGTCATAAATAATTCATCCGTTAACGCTTGTTCACTCACTCATTAAGTCATTCACTCACTGGCGCAACAGCATTTTCCAGTTTCGGTCAGTCGCTCGCTCACTCACTCGCTCGCTCACTCACTCACTCGCTCGCTCACTCACTCACTCACTCACTCACTCACTCACTCACTCACTCACTCACTCACTCACTCTCTCACTCACTCACTCACTCACTCACTCACTCACTCACTCACTCACTCACTCACTCACTCACTCACTCACTCACTCACTCACTCACTCACTCACTCACTCACTCACTCACTCACTCACTCACTCACTCACTCACTCACTCACTCACTCACTCACTCACTCACTCACTCACTCACTCACTCACTCACTCACTCACTCACTCACTCACTCACTCACTCACTCACTCACTCACTCACTCACTCACTCACTCACTCACTCACTCACTCACTCACTCACTCACTCACTCACTCACTCACTCACTCACTCACTCACTCACTCACTCACTCACTCACTCACTCACTCACTCACTCACTCACTCACTCACTCACTCACTCACTCACTCACTCACTCACTCACTCACTCACTCACTCACTCACTCACTCACTCACTCACTCACTCACTCACTCACTCACTCACTCACTCACTCACTCACTCACTCACTCACTCACTCACTCACTCACTCACTCACTCACTCACTCACTCACTCACTCACTCACTCACTCACTCACTCACTCACTCACTCACTCACTCACTCACTCACTCACTCACTCACTCACTCACTCACTCACTCACTCACTCACTCACTCACTCACTCACTCACTCACTCACTCACTCACTCACTCACTCACTCACTCACTCACTCACTCACTCACTCACTCACTCACTCACTCACTCACTCACTCACTCACTCACTCACTCACTCACCGAACATATTCCTCTCATTAATCAAATGATTCATGCATACGACAGTAAAGTTAATGTTACGTTCACAACAGCAATTTGTCCAGCAGCTCTCCACCGATGAACGCAATAAATAATTTTCTTAACACATTGAAA
The DNA here is from genome assembly GCA_963978895.1 of Erpobdella octoculata. Lineage (NCBI taxonomy): Eukaryota > Metazoa > Annelida > Clitellata > Hirudinida > Erpobdellidae > Erpobdella > Erpobdella octoculata. The sequence goes on along the minus strand of OZ022245.1, from coordinate 4,409,733 downwards.
ATTTGCACTAAAACAAATTACCGTTTTTTGAACGTATGATTTCATTGTACAATTAATTTGCAAAAAAAATGGATTTTTATATTACTTCGTTCTCAAACACTTTCATTACAAACGAGGTTTATTGAGTTGTGATAATTTCTTGAATAAAAATGAATTTAACAGATTTAAATTTTTCTAATAACTTTTTCAGTCATTTGAGTTTATTTAATATTCATATTTGCAAATATTTGATTTAATTACTAATTTTAAAATCTTTTTAAATAACTAACGAAACAACAAAAATCAAATTCAATTATTGAAATGCATCCTAGTTCAAAAGGCTTTCGTTTGAAACGCTTTTCAAGGATTTGCTCAGATTTTTTTATATACATAAATCAAATTCTTTGTTTAAAAACTTGTCTGTTGCAATTTCGAGAGATCTTGCATTGTTATGCTTTCAACCTGCATTTTCAGCTGGTAACCAAATAGAACACAGTGTTAAAGAGAAAGAGAGAGAAAGAGAGAGAAAGAGAGAGAGAAAGAAAAAAAAGAAAGAAAGAGAGAGAGAGAGAGAGAAAGAGAGAGAAAGAAAAAGAGAAAAATAAAATAATGGCATTAGAGTTTATTTTATTTTTCTTAGTAAACGTCTCGTTATTCTACAACCAATTAACTTCAATTCATCTTCTTCAACCAATTAACGTCCTTCAGCCGTTGACAGATTTCAACTAATTACCGTTTTTCAATCATCGATGGATTTTCATCATTTAATAATTTCAGGAAACTTCAACTTTTCTTTCCACAAATATTTTACATCTGTTTTAGTTGAAATATATTTGTCGATTTGACTTTTGTGCACCTGATGTCATCATATTCGTTCGTTTTTCATAATTGAAAATTGCTTTATTTTTTTCATTTGAAAATCATGTTGGTTATTGATGCTGATGATGATGATGATGATGATGATGGTGATGATGATGATGATGAGGATGATGATGATGATGGTGATGATAGTGATGATGATGATGATGATGATGATGATGATGATGATGGTGATGATGATGATGATGATGATGACGACGACGACGACGACGATGACGATGACGATGACGACGACGATGATGACGATGACGACGACGATGACGACGACGATGATGATGATGATGCTAATTTTAGAGCTACGACAATGATCTCAGTCAATCGGTTCTAAAATGAACTTTCCACGAAGAACGCCTCACAGACAAAACGAACCGGAATTGACGTTATTCAACATAAAAATAATATTATTATTAATAAATATTAAAAAATTTACATAAATTTACATTGACAGCTTTAGAAAAATATTTTTTTTTCAACTACAAGTTCATGTATTAATTATTAAGTTACGGCCAGCATATTAATATAGCAAAAGTATAGGAAAGAAAGTGTTAACGTCGAAATAAAGTACTTATTTGTTTTAATATATATTTATTTTTAAAAATTTTATTTCTATGTGATGATGATATTTCCACAAATATTTTACATCTGTTTTAGTTGAAATATATTTGTCGATTTGACTTTTGTGCACCTGATGTCATCATATTCGTTCGTTTTTCATAATTGAAAATTGCTTTATTTTTTTCATTTGAAAATCATGTTGGTTATTGATGCTGATGATGATGATGATGATGATGGTGATGATGATGATGATGATGAGGATGATGATGATGATGGTGATGATAGTGATGATGATGATGATGATGATGATGATGATGATGATGATGATGATGGTGATGATGATGATGATGATGATGATGATGATGACGACGACGACGACGACGATGACGATGACGATGACGATGACGACGACGACGACGATGATGACGATGACGACGACGATGACGACGACGATGATGATGATGATGCTAATTTTAGAGCTACGACAATGATCTCAGTCAATCGGTTCTAAAATGAACTTTCCACGAAGAACGCCTCACAGACAAAACGAACCGGAATTGACGTTATTCAACATAAAAATAATATTATTATTAATAAATATTAAAAAATTTACATAAATTTACATTGACAGCTTTAGAAAAATATTTTTTTTTCAACTACAAGTTCATGTATTAATTATTAAGTTACGGCCAGCATATTAATATAGCAAAAGTATAGGAAAGAAAGTGTTAACGTCGAAATAAAGTACTTATTTGTTTTAATATATATTTATTTTTAAAAATTTTATTTCTATGTGATGATGATATTACTGTTAAAATATTTTGAAAAGTAAATATATATTTTTTCTAATTTATTATAAATTTTTTGTCTTTGGTGAAATTTTTTCTGTCTATCTGTTTGAGGTCAAATTTTTTAAATTGATTTTTCACCAACTTTGAGACAAGTTAGAACTTTGAAACTTTCAGCATAGACTTTATCCATCAAATAATTTCAATACTTATTTTGTAACACATTTTTCTATTCACTAGATGGCGCTAGCACCAATTAAGTGAACATTTAGGTAATCATGACTATGACAAAAACTGATTAAAATGTTGAATATAAACAATGTTTTACTATAAACAATGGTAAAACTATTATTGCATTTAGAAACCAATTTGCATAATTTAAAAATATAAAAGTGCTTTTTTGAAAAAAACTTTGTTTTTGTACATAACAAATGTTCTGCGGATGTAAAAGTGATGATGATGATGATGATGATAATGGTAGTGAGAGTTAACTATGTAGTGATGCTAACGAAAGTAAGTGACCTTTGTGGTGGTGATGATGATGATGATGATGATGATGATGATGATGATGATGATGACGATGACGATGACGATGACGATGACGATGACGATGACGATGACGATGACGATGACGATGACGATGACGATGACGATGACGATGACGATGACGATGATGATTGATGGCTAGTGAAAGTGAACTTTCCGTTGATCTAACGAAAGTAAGAGTGACCTTTTTAATATTGAGGATGGCAATGACCATGGTGATGATAGTGAGAGTGTTTTTGCGATGATACTGAGGATTTCAACAAGCGTAACCTTTGTAATCGTGGTAATAAAAGTTGATGATGTTGATGTTGATGAGGAAGTTGTTTTTGTTGTTGATGATGATGATAATGATGATGATTATAATGTTTGTGCTTGTTTAAAATTAAATAAAAGAAATGAAAATTATATATTCATTCCACTCTTGACTCGATGAACAAACTCGACTGTAGAAAACTAGAATTGTGTCCAATCGTAGTTTCCCGTCAAATTCGTCAAGTTCACGAATATTCAATTAGTTCATGAATATTCAATTAGTTCATGAATATTCAATTGGTACATCAAGCAGGTAGCTGATGGAACTGAAGAAAACGTTTCATTAAAGCAAACGTCACAAAAGATTAAAATTATAAAATGAATTAAAAAAATAGATAAAATACGTGGTCCGTGGGATGTTGTACCGTTATAATAATTCATATATTAATTTATTCATATACCTTCAAAATCTGTTTGTTCACAATATTTGCTTAAAGTAGAGACGAATTATGGGAATTATGTATTAATGAATTTTATAAAAGATAAAATTGCGTCGTGTAAAATTATAAAATATGTTGTGACACAAGTCTCATTGATGACGTTGAGAAAAAAAAACACACAAGTTGACAAAGAAGGTTGTGTGACGAGCATTTCCTTGTCACACGTCCATCACAGTCAAACCACTCCTTCACTCCTTCACTCCTTTCATTTACTCTTCAAACAAACTTTTTCTTCTACAACTTCGAGACGAGACAAATAAGAAGCAAGAGTAGGGTGGGGGGTTGTTGAAATGTGCTGTAGGGTACGAAGTTATTGGAGGAACGTGCAAATATTTATCGGGACCGGCGGGACGCACGAGGATGAAGTTGGTTAGACCCTGGAGAGGGGTAGACGGTCTGCTTGGGGTATTTCGACCGGTGGTTAGACCCGTGAAAGTAAATAAGCAATTAAACAGAAAATTGAATAATTAAATATAAAAAACGAGTTTCGAAAGAATGAGATTAACTCAGGTGACTTGAATGCAATTATGTGGGTCGTTCATGTTTTTATATCCAAACGAAGAAGGAAAAGAAGAAAGAAAAAAGCGAGAGCGAGACAGACAGACCGACAGACAGATGGGAGGGTATGACAAACGGGTGGAGAGAGGGTGGAGGAATGAAGCGATCGATGTCCATACATGGAATAGATTTTACAAAATGGAAATGTAATCATACATTCTCGTCGTTGTAACTATAAAGAGTTATTTAATAGATTTTACAAAATGGAAATGTAATCATACATTCTCGTCGTTGTAACGACCATCTGTAAAGAGCTATTTAATTGAATCCTCTGCTAATTTATGCGCCTATCAAATGAAGTAATTATAATAAATTTATTTGTTTATTTATTTACTAGAAAGGTTTTCGATTTTTTAAAAGTTTTTTTTTGACATTCCCGATTCCACCACTCCTCTGTACGACTCGTGTCAGCTAGCAATAGAATTCTATTTTTGTTTATTGTTCTATTCTATAACCTGTTCTGAATAAAACAATTGATGTTCTGTTCTAACTTGTTCTAAATAGAACAATTGATGTTCTGTTCTAACCTGTTCTGAATAGAACGACGAGTTCTCCTCGCTGAACGATTTTTCCGCCAAATGAAAAAAACAACTTTCTTTGTTTCCGCTCGTCCTGTGAAATCTGTTTATGTATAAAAAAAAAAAAGTTTCACATTGTTATATTATTGAACGTCAAACTGTAGCTGCTGGTAAAGATGGGTCTACCGACGGCGACGGCGACGATGATGATGATGATGATGATGATGATGATGATGATGATGATGATGATGATGATGATGATGGTGATAGTGGTGGTGGTGGCGGTGGTGGTGGCGGTGGCGGTGATGGTGGTGGTGATGATGATGATGATGCTGGAGCTGATGATGCTGATGATGCCGATATAACGTTTTTGAAGAAGATGATGATGAGGATGATAGTAATAGCCTAGATAAATTTTAGTCATGAATTATGATGATGATGATAGTTAATGAAAAGCAACAAGGTATGTTGTCCTTTTGACGTACATTAAAATCAAAATGTCATAAAACCTTTTTATATAGGCTGTGAGGGACTGAAAAACATAATGATACAATAGTGGGAGACGGGCTGGGGAGACAAAAATAATTTAAAAAAAACAGCATTACATGATCCTATCGATTTAATATTATTATGTGTTTATTGACTTTGATTATTTATTGAAACAAACAATATTATGTTTGGATTGAATTACGTTATTCTCAATTAACTTCTACATATAAACAACGATCTTCCTTCTTGAAAACCTGCACGTTGACCAAGCAACTTTTCCACCGTGGAATTGAGTTCATCATCATTTATTGTAATGTTATCGAGGAAGCTTTAACGGTTATATATGTATAAATGCATGTGTCTATGTATGCGTGCGTGTGAGTGTGTGTGTGTGTGTGTATGTATGCGTGTTTAAGTTCATCAGTGCGTGTGCCTGCCAGTGCCACATTTTAGAACCTGCGATCAAGGCCCAGAGTTGAGCTGCTGTGTGAAAAAAGTATTTCATATAGCTCAATAATTGTGATTAGAAGATGGAATGAACAAAAGATGCCGTCCAACAAAACGTTTGAAACACAACGCCGGTCAATGTCAAGGTTAAACTTAATGTCCAATAATAAAACTAAACAATAAAAGTTATTTGCATTTATTATTCGAGCAGAACAGTAGATACGACTTTTATTTATAGGCGAAAAAACTTTAAGCAATAAAACATCCTTATAGACTAATTTATTCGTTTGGTTTTAAATTGTACGTTATATATTTTTTTATAAAATATAATTTAATTATAAATTTATTTTTAGCCTAATGTTAAATTTACAATCTGTGTTTTTATTTTCGCGGAGATGTAAAACTATAGAAAAAATATGTACGTACTAGCGAGGTTTCCCGGCGTTGCCCGGGATTTTTAGAGGTTTTTCTATCATCTTTCTCTCTCTCTCTCTCTCTCTCGCTTTTTCTTTCTTTCGCCACTGTTTTCATTTCCACTTGCCCTCCTACTCCTTTTTGCACTCCCGTTTCCTCTCACTTTCTCGCTCGTTCTCCTCCCCCATTCAATTTCCCGCTCGCTCTCCCACTCCTGGTCGCTTTCCCGTTCCCGCTCGTTCTCCCGTTCCTGGTCGCTTTTCCGCTCCCGCTCCCGCTCCCGCTCGCTCTCGTTTTCGCGTTCCCGTTCACGCTCGTACTCCCGCTCACACTCGCTTTCCCAATCCCGTTTGCTTTTCCGCTCTCGCTCATTCTCCTGCTTACTTTCTTCCCGCTTCCTTTCTTTCCTCATCTCCCTTTTAACTTTTTGCCCATAAAACGTAAAATAGATTTTGTAAGAGTTGCTCGAAACTTTTTGTAAACTTTGTTTCGTAAACTAAATTTGAATTTGGTTACGCAATAACCTTTGATGTTCTTACATAGAGACTTTTGGCCTAGGAGGTTTTTTGGTAATAAAAAATAAAATAATAAGCCGTCTTTTCAAAAAATAGACAAAAACCTTATCCTTAATAAGAACCACGTTGTGTCGTAACTTCGTAGCAGCCGTTCGCGCTTTGCAGCACATTAAGCGACTTATTTTTATTTATATAAACGTATGTATTTTAATTTTATTACCTTTGTTGTTCGTACATACATAGGCACTTTTGGCCTGGAAAGTTTTAGAGTATATAAAAACATTAAAAGAATTAAAAATTTAAACAAACCCCATGACTTTCTACTCCATGCCAAATTTTAATGATGGAAGCATGCGTTAATTGTGGACATTCGTATAACAAACAAGCCAAAAATTTTCAACACTTAAAACGTGGGGCGCCTTTTAATCAAACTAACCATCTGCTATTTTTTAAACAAGATAGAATGCTTTTTTGAATATAAATGGCGCCCCACGATTTAAGTGTTGAAAATTTTTGGCTTTCATAGTCACAGTATTGACAGAGTTAAAGGGCTAGTGGGTGGAGCTTGCGAAATGTTGTCAGTACTTTATTAAATAAAACCAATGACTCAAAATATTAATGGTTTCCACTTATATTGAATACATTTATTATAAAAGCTCAAATTCTTATACAATTTCATCCATCAAAAATGAAAAAGTAAAAAATAATTTTTACATAATCAAAAATACATTTTTTAAAAACAAATATGAATTATAGAAATATCATTTTATATTTTTTAGGGCGTAAGAAAAACGTTGTTTTTTTTACCAATGCTTTTATTAACTCGTCGGCTCTGTTTCTCTGTCTGTCTGTTTCTCTGTCTGTCTGTTTCTCTGTCTGTCTGTTTCTCTGTCTGTCTGTTTCTCTGTCTGTCTGTTTCTCTGTCTGTCTGTTTCTCTGTCTGTTTCAAATCTTGCAATCAATTTTTGAGTCACTTCCTGATGATAGATTTTTTTCAAATTTTGCATACATGCTCAAGATAGAAGACAATGCAATATTCAATTATTAGTTTTACAATAAGTCAATTAATTTAGTTAATTTTCTTGAGGATTTTATCGAGGGGTTTCTTGAGGGTTTTCTTGAGGGTTTTCTTGAGGGTCTTCTTGAGGGTTTTCTTGACCACAAAACGCTAACCGACTGGCAGACTATTTTACCAAGTTAACACGAACCACACTCACTGACCGCGATTCTCAAGCGTGTACGAAATTTTCATGAAAATAGTTGAGATATTTAAATTCGATGCTTTTTGATGATATTTTTATTATTATTACCAATGCTTTTATTAGCTCGTCGTCTCTGTTTCTCTGTCTGTCTGTTTGTTTCTCTGTTTGTTTCAAATCTTGCAATCAATTTTTGAGTCACTTCCTGATGATAGATTTTTTCAAATTTTGCATACATGCTCAAAATAGAAGACAATGCAATATTCAATTATTAGTTTTACAATAAGTCAATTAATTTAGATAATTTTAATTAATTTCGATATAATTAAAATATTTCGACTTTAACATAAAATAAAAGAGTAATATAAGAAAAAATTGATTGCAAAATTTGTGTTTTAATTACATATAAGAGCATTGGTTTTAAAAATTCGTTTTTAATTTACTTGTTTTAAAATGTATTTTTATTATGTAACTAGCGGGGTTACCCGGCGTTGCCCAGGGTTTTTAGAGGTTTTTCTAATGTTTGTCCCTCTCGCTCCCGTTTCGTTCTCCACTTTCCCGTTTTCGTTGCGTTCCCGGTCGCTTTTCCGCTCTCGGTCGTTTTCCAGCTCCCGGTCGCTTTCCCGCTCAGAAGTTTTGTTATCGATTTTCTCTCTTGCTCGCGTTTCCTTCCAAGCTTGCTCTCCCGATTCCAGTCGCTTTCCGCGTTCCCGGTCGCTTTCCGCGTTCCCGGTCGCTTTCCCGTTCCCGGTCGCTTTCCCGTTCCCGGTTGCTTTCCCGTTCCCGGTGGCTTTTCCGTTCCCGGTCGCTTTCCCGTTCCCGGTCGCTTTCCCGTTCCCGGTCGCTTTCCCGTTCCCGGTCGCTTTCCCGTTCCCGCTCACGCTTGCTCTCCCGTTCCCGGTCATGCTTGCTCTCCCATTCCCGGTCACGGTTGCTCTCCCGTTCACGCTCATTTTTTCTTTTCCATTCTTTCATAACTTCTGTTAGCCTATAAAACGTAAAATAGATTTGCTAAGACTATATATATATATATATGAATGTTTGTGGGTTAGTTTGTCTATTATAGAAACGGGAAAGCGACCCGGAACGGACAGCGAGCGGGAACGGAAAAGCAAGCGTGAGCGGGAATGGGAGAGCAAACGTGAGCGGGAAAGCGACCGGGAGTGGTAAAGCGACCGGGAGCGGGAAAGCGACGGGAGCGGGAAAGCGACCGGGAGCGGGAAAGCGACCGGGAGCGGGAAAACGACCGAAAACGGGAAAGCGAACGGGAGTGGGAAAGCAGGTGGGAAAGGAAACGGGAGAGAAAGAGACAAACATTAGAAAAACCTCTAAAAAACCCGGGCAACGCCGGGTATCTCCGCTAGTACATACATAAACACACACACAGACACACATACATGCACATACACATACATACATACACACATACATACGCACATACATATATATATAGTTCCCGCTCGCTCACCCGCTCCGCTCCGCTCATTTTGTGACGGATTTCAAAATTTTTTTTTTATTTGACTTTCCCCTTGACTCTCAAGGTTGTGTGAAAATTTCATTACGATCGGATGAATGGTGTAGCAATGCCTAAAGGACATTAACATACATAAATACAAACATTCATTTATATATATATAGATTATGTTATTTATTCAAGTTGCATATGTTATATACATTAGAAAGGAAAATAAACTTATCTAGCAAAAGATATATATAAATAAATATATATATATATATACTAGCGGGGTTACCCGGCGTTGCCCGGGGTTTTTAGAGGTTTTTCTAATGTTTGTCTCTCTCGCTCCCGTTCCCTTCTCCACTTTCCCGTTTTCGTAGCGTTCCCGGTCGCTTTTCCGCTCTCGGTCGTTTTCCAGCTCCCGGTCGCTTTCCCGCTCAGAAGTTCTGTTATCGATTTTCTCTCTTGCTCGCGTTTCCTTCCAAGCTTGCTCTCCCGATTCCAGTCGCTTTCCGCGTTCCCGGTCGCTTTCCGCGTTCCCGGTCGCTTTCCGCGTTCCCGGTCGCTTTCCCGTTCCCGTTCGCTTTCCCGTTCCCGGTCGCTTTCCCGTTTCCGGTCGCTTTCCCGTTCTCGGTCGCTTTCCCGTTCCCGGTCGCTTTCCCGTTCCCGGTCGCTTTCCCGTTCCCGGTCGCTTTCCCGTTCCCGGTCGCTTTCCCGTTCCCGCTCACGCTTGCTCTCCCGTTCCCGGTCATGCTTGCTCTCCCATTCCCGGTCACGGTTGCTCTCCCGTTCCCGTTCCCGTTCCCGCTCATTTTCTCTTTTACATTCTTTCATAACTTCTGTTAGCCTATAAAACGCAAAATAGATTTGCTAAGACTATATATATATATGAATGTTTGTGGGTTAGTTTGTCTATTATAGAAACGGGAAAGCGACCCGGAACGGACAGCGAGCGGGAACAGAAAAGCAAGCGTGAGCGGGAATGGAAGAGCAAACGTGAGCGGGAACGGGGCAGCGACCGGGACGGGAAAACGACCGGGAGCGGGAAAGCGACCGGGAGCGGGAAAGCGACCGGGAGCGGGAAAGCGACCGGGAGCGGGAAAGCGACCGGCAGTGGGAAAACGACCGAAAACGGGAAAGCTAACAGGAGTGGGAAAGCAGGTGGGAAAGGAAACGGGAGAGAAAGAGACAAACATTAGAAAAACCTCAAAAAACCTGGGCAACGCCGGGTATCAGCGCTAGTACATACATAAACACACACACAGACACACATACATGCACATACACATACATACATACACACATACATACGCACATACATATATATATAGTTCCCGCTCGCTCACCCGCTCCGCTCCGCTCATTTTGTGACGGATTTCAAAATTTTTTTTTTTATTTTTGATTTTCATTGACTCTCAAGGTTGTGTGAAAATTTCATTACGATCGGATGAATGGTGTAGCAATGCATAAAGGACATTAACATACATATATACAAACATTCATTTTTATATATATAGATATATATATATATATATATATATATATATATATATGTTTTACATCTACGAAATAAAAAATTTAAACGATTAGATCAAGGATATCTGATAGAATAATATTAAGCTTTTTATATCGAAAATGTAGTTTACTCTATAGTTGATAATTGATAATTCAATTATTTTTACCAATGCTTTTATTAACTCGTCGGCTCTGTTTCTCTGTCTGTTTCTCTGTCTGTTTCTCTGTCTGTTTCTCTGTCTGTTTCTCTGTCTGTTTCTCTGTCTGTTTCTCTGTCTGTTTCTCTGTCTGTTTCAAATCTTGCAATCAATTTTTGAGTCACTTCCTGATGTTAGATTTTTTTCAAATTTTGCATACATGCTCAAGATAGAAGACAATGCAATATTCAATTATTAGTTTTACAATAAGTCAATTAATTTAGTTAATTTTCTTGAGGATTTTATCGAGGGGTTTCTTGAGGGTTTTCTTGAGGGTTTTCTTGAGGGTTTTCTTGACCACAAAACGCTAACCGACTGGCAGACTATTTTACCAAGTTAACACGAACCACACTCACTGACCGCGATTCTCAAGCGTGTACGAAATTTTCATGAAAATAGTTGAGATATTTAAATTCGATGCTTTTTGATGATATTTTTATTATTATTACCAATGCTTTTATTAACTCGTCGTCTCTGTTTCTCTGTCTGTCTGTTTGTTTCTCTGTCTGTTTCAAATCTTGCAATCAATTTTTGAGTCACTTCCTGATGATAGATTTTTTCAAATTTTGCATACATGCTTAAAATAGAAGACAATGCAATATTCAATTATTAGTTTTACAATAAGTCAATTAATTTAGATAATTTTAATTAATTTCGATATTTCGATATAATTAAGATATTTCGACTTTAACATAAAATAAAAGAGTAATATAAAAAAAAATTGATTGCAAAATTTGTGTTTTAATTACATATAAGAGCATTGGTTTTAAAAATTCGTTTTTAATTTACTTGTTTAGATTTCAAATTTTTGTGTTCTTCTTTATGCCCTTCGTTTGATGCTAGTACACCGATAAGCTGTTTATGTTCATATAGACCGCGCGGGTATGCGGACTTTTCATCAAAGGACGATTCATCAATGGACTGTTCATCAAGGAATATTCATCAATGGACTATTCATCAAGAGACTATTCATCAAAGGATTATTCATCAAGAAGACGGTTCATCATAAGGACTGTTCATCTAAAGTCTATTCATCAAGAGGACTATTCATCAAATTTTGAAGCCACTCCTCAACAACCTTTATCAATATATACCCAAGATATTTTCAGCGTAAAATAATTTGATGTATTTTTAAAAGACAGTTCTTCATCTTTGATAAAATAAATTTTAAACATATCAGTAATTTAAAAAAATAGTGATGGCAACCAGGGTTGTTAACTCGTTTAGGTCCAAAACTTTATTAATTAGATTTCTATTATTTTTTTTGTTATTTCTAAGTTACTTCCTTATGTTTTAACAGATTTATTTTTAATTATTTTTTATTTGAAAGGAAACTTTGAAAATTCACTATGCTCGTTTTTCGAACGGTGGTCGTATAGACTACTGAAAACGACAAAATGTTTAAAAGTCAATTTTTTTTGTTCTCAACGCAAACAATTATAATATAAATTTTAGGCTATAATCAGAAAAGCTAAAAACACATTTCTGACTTTATCAGTAACACAGTTCAATAAAATCCAAAAATTTAACGTTCAATAAATCAGTCAAGCAGTTCATGATAGTCGTTTCAGAACCGGAGTGTGCGGAAAGCACCAAAACAATTCCGATGAAGTCGTTTGCTGCACTTGGCCCACATGTACAGTGTTTTGCCATAATTTTCCAGCTTGTAGCGACCTACTGTTTTCACCTTTTCCAGATAGTGACCATGGCCAGTTGCTGAATCTTCCCTATCGTTTTGTTTCTACAACCGTACATGATTTCATTTTATCGGTATAAAACAACCTAAACAGCCTATATGGGGTTTTTCAAGCAAAGCACCATTGCGGTGTTTCAAACTCGTTATATATAGACTGTTTTAAAAGTGGCTATTCAAATGACTCTTTTTGGTCCAAGTGCATTTCAATCGTTTTTGGCGTTTTGGCATTGAACTGACCGTATTTGCGACCTACATTTCTTCACCCAAAGAACCGACACGGTCTAATCCCATTCCATCATTAGTATAATCAACTTCTACCTTCCCGGATATTACAAAAAATAACATTTCTTCTTCATTTGCTTATTCATCAGTCACGTGTTATGATGCGCCGGGCGGAAGAATGACAAGTATGTCAACCTCAATGCTATCATCATCATCAAGAATTAGTTCCATAGCTTCTTTCAACGTGAAAAAAACGTTATGTTTGACGTCTTTCATTTTTAAACTTTACAAACATTTCATTCGAAGAATGAAATTTGCAAAAAACACTATCACCGATTCAACCACTGCACAACTATAAGCTGAATAAACTAGTTTCGACTCGTTCGCATAAAGTACTCTATACGACCAACGATCGTAGAACGAGCATGACTCATACATGTTCAGATTGTGGGTTAGTGTAAACACAATAAAATTTAATTAACGTTGCTGTTTACTTTTGAGTACATCTTCTTTCGATATTTCAAACTTTTGTTATGATAACTCTCATGAAATTAGCATAATACATTTTTAAAGTAATATCGGTCGAAAACCTTGAAAATGCTCATCTTCTAACCCAGATTAAACTACTTAATACGAATAAAAAAATTATTTAAAAAATTTTATACAGTGTATTGAAGTTTTCCTAACATAAAAAAAACTTTTAACAGAAAAAAAATTACAACTTAATTTTATGCAACGCCAAAAATAAGTGTGTTCGTTAAACTACGATGGTCTAAAACGGGTTAAGAGCGGTACTATTGGCTAACAAGATCGTTGATAACAGCGCCGCTACATTTTTTAGCTGTTCTCAGCGCTATTCGCTACCGCAACTTTTGTTAAAAAACAAAATAGGTTATTTATATCAATTAAATGAGTTCCAATGTATTTAGTTTTTATTTGAAGTATGCATGAAATCTGAGTCTGGTTGATTTATCGACGAGCGTAAGCGTCTATTTGAAATGACCTTTCCTAACCTCGCTAAAGCGAGCATGTGCGTCTCTTTGAAGTTTGGCAGAAGTGGTAGACCGGGTGTTAGTGATTTTTTAGGTGTATGTTATCTGGCTGTTTGAGTGTGTATAAACCTACAGTTTGTACGAACAGTTGAAGGCAGTTTTTTTTAAACTTTTTATTCAATTGTTTTTTGCTCGTTTGATCTTAAGATCTTGACGTTATTTCTTGTCCAGTTGTTTTATTTACTGTATGTGACAAATAAAATTGCTGTATATTACAACCATGTCTTCTACAAACTTGTTGATTGCTCGAGGCATAAGTGTCTTTGAAGCGTGGCCCCTTGGGGTTAAACGAACGATGCCAGATTTGACATAGCGGGCATGCATGATGCTTTGATGTGTTTGTTGCCTTTGGTGAATGTGTAAATATACGGTTTACGAAAACCACCAAATTTAGTTTTGCTGGTGCTGTGAACGGGAGCGGGAAAGCGATCGGGAGCGGTAAGGCAACCGGGAGCGGGAGACAAGCGGGAAAAGAGAGCGACCGGGAGCGTGAGAGCAAGCGAGAAAAACGATCGAAAAACCTCTAAAAACCCCGGGCAACGCCGGTTACCCCGCTAGTTCTTTTATAAAGTATAAAGTATTTGGATACAAGCACAGTAGCACTGTAAAATTGATATAAATTACTCCACGATTTGGTAACATATTTTGGTTGAAAATACCATCTTAAAAAATTTTATTAACTTTTTTTGATGAATAGTCCGCTGGATGAATAGACATTAGATGAACAGTCCTTATGATGAACCGTCCTCTTGATGAATAGTCCTTTGATGAATAGTCCTTTGATGAATAGTCCCTTGATGAATAGTCCTTGATGAGCAGTCCTTTGATGAATCGTCCTTTGATGAACAGTCCTAGAATCACCGCGCGATAAATCAAAAATTTTTTTTCTGTTTCCCGTAAATATTTTATAATTCTCAAAGGTTATTGCAATCCCTGTTAAATTATTCTTGTAGTAAGCTTTTTACTGTGCTTTTAAAACCATATTTTAGCCAGGCATTGAGCTTCATGTGATCACTCAAAATGAGATGAGATATCGATTCGTATTTGTCTTCCACCCAGAAGGCGAGTAGAGTATGTTTTAAATTATAGCAGGTTACTCATTGAATAAGCCAGGTTTTTTAAGATACACTAGGTCTTACATGTGGTTAAGTTTTAAATTGTTTTTGTGGTTTTAAACTGAAATAACAATAAATGTTAAATAAGTGGTCTACAAGTCAAACAATTAACGCCATTGGAGAGCATTTTAAAATGTCAATTAATTAACCAAATTAAAAACCATAAAACATGGAATTCATTTGGAAAAAAAAACTTTTAAAAACTAGTCTTATTATGCACTAAAAAGTTGAAAATAAAATCGTACGTCAAATTGATCATCTTGTTGTTCGTCATGATAAGATGATGAATTTGACGTACGATTTTATTTTCTACTTTTTAGTTGTTATATCTTTATTATTCTAAATTAATGATAATAATTATAATCTAACTATTGCGGTTGATAAACTCATTAGATCTGAAGTCAATTATTAATAATCAATATCATTTTTTTACATAATAGTTTATAGTCCTTTACACCAGGTGTTTTAAGACTCTTATGGCTGTATGTTGGAAGCACTTAAGTACTTCCTGTCGTGGATCAGAATTTGATCTTTTTTACTTTTTCCTCCTCCTTTCTCCAGGCTTGGGACTGGCTCGCAATTAGCGAGATGGAGTTAATCAAATTCTTTTTTTTTTTTTTTTTCATAATAGTTTATAGTCCTTTACACCAAGTGTTTTAAGACTGAAACGGCTGTGTCAGAAGCACCTAAGTACTTCCAGTCGTGGATCATAATTTGATCCTTTTAACTTTTCCCTCCTCCTTTCTCCAGGCTTGGGACTGGCTTGCAAAAGCAAGGCGGAGTTGTAATCAAATTCATCTGGTTGTCTCATGAAGCAATTAAAAAGGAAATAGAACAAAACATAAAAAAAAGATATATATATATATATTTATATATGTAAATATATATATAAATATATATATAAACTTACATATATATATATACATATATATATACATATATATATACATATATATACATATACATATACACATACATACATACAGCCATATATATATATATTTATAGCCGTACAATAAATATGGCTATATATCCATACTCCCAACACCTCATTCTCTTTTTAGAAAATTATATGATTTTTTACTGGGGTCCAGTAATATCCGTTTTGGAGGGTTGCAATAACGTTAAGGTCTTGCCTCCGGTTCTATTCTTGTTGAAATGTGTGTCAACTCCTCCGGATTTACTTCATTATCCATATGGCTTGGAACATGGTCTCCTTGTCTATTCTCTCCATCCCCATTCTCCGTAACCCGAGGGGATGCGTTTATGTCTGGTTCCAACATCGTTTCCTCTCCTGGGAACACAATTCTTACTGGGGCTTTCTCTCCATCATTTTTATCTTGCAGAGGTACTGGCATGTCGAATGTCTCAAACATTTTTTTAAGTGCCCAATCTAAATTCCTTGGTCCTTATTGATTTGTTTGTCTTTTTGTAATCCTTCTGCCAATCTCAACTTTGTAAACCGTTTTTCCAATTCTTTTTAAAATCTTTCCTGGTATCCATCTGGGATGGTTTGGATTTTTATAATTTTTGGGCGTACACCGCGTCTTGTTCTTTAAAGATCTTTGGTTTTGCCCCATTCCTTTTGTCAAACTGTCTCTTCACGCAAGGTTTTTTTTCTGAATACTTTTCGTCTTTTTTAGTACTTAGTTGTAAGTCTGATAGTGGTGTTCTAATTTGTCTCTCCAAAAAAATTTTCTGCGGGAGATTTTTGATGTGGACTAGATGGGCATGGTGTAGATCTATAACACAATAAAAACCTTTGCACACATTCTTCGGTTTTCCAGTTTTCCACAGCGAAAACAAACAATTTTCACAAAAGTTAATATAAGACTAGTAAAAAACTGAGCATTGCAAAATCATACTTTTCTATGTAAAATTAATATTGAGAAAATAGTTTTGTTTAATTTAACGGAGTCTGAAAATGAATGATCAAATTCGAAAAAATAAGGAAAAGCAAAAATCATTTAAAATGATGGCAATAAAAATGACGTATAATAAAAAGTTAGAAATTGATGGCAAGCAAACGATAAAAAAAAGAAGAAATTCTCAAATGGAACTGAAAAACTCAAAAGTTTTGAGAGAAAATAAAACGAAATGAAAAAAGAAGTTGAAAAAAGTCTCTGAAGAAAAACGCCAAAAAATTGGTTTAATGCTGTATGGAAGATGTTTCAGAAGAAAGCAACATAAAAGTTAACGTTAGTTATTTGTTTATCACCATTTTCGAATTTGTACAAACTGAGAATTAGCATACACGTTTTACAGTTTGACGTGAAATTTTGAAAAATTAAAATTAATTATTTTTAATCATATTTGTCGGGTTAAAAAAACGCTTGCTTAGAGTAAGAATCGAGTACTGACATGATGTCGATGGGTTTGCACTTGATCCGCTGGAGGGTGGCCTATCCTAAGGTGAGAGCACCTTGTTTCGACAGACATGTTCAAGCCAATGAAAGGAAAAGCTGGTATGTATTAGTACTGATGGTTTTAACGCTTAAAAGTTAACAGAAATTTTATTCAACAAAAAACGTTTGAGAGATTTGTATTGAATAATTTATTAATAAAAAATTTGATAAATTGTTTTTTGGGAGGTTAAGGTAATCTAAAAGAAAAAATCCGGAAAATAGAAAAATAAAATAAGTAATTACAAATGAGAAACACGTTTGCTGAATTATTTTGGATTAGATATGAATAAAATAACATGCACACAATGAACAGATTTCAATTGTCTTTTGTGAGGAAATCTTGCACAGAGAGGAAGATTACTAAATTATTTTGACATGAAAAAAATTATATAATCTAGATTAAATTTGCAAGAATTTTCAGTGACCGGATAAAAAATAATTCGTTTATTTTTAAATCTCTCATATTAACTTCACCACCGGTCTTGCTTGTTTGATTGTTTACGTGAATGTCTGCAAACCTTGATAGTGAAAATTAACTAATTCCCGTTATTAAATTAAACTGAAATTTGTAATATAGGCTCACTTCTCGTTTCTATTAAAACTTGAAATTTTTTGAAAAATTTATTTTTTAAATAAAAATAATAATTATTTATGTTTAACAAAACAAATTAAGCAAATTCTTACACAAATAAAGTAAACACAATGTTACTTAAATTTTTTTTTGTAATAAATGAAAAGTCGGCAAATCCAAAAATATTAGTGATTTGTGAAAAATACCTTGTTTTTTTGCGGCTTACTTGTTATTGAATAAAAACCAGTTTTTGCGTCAAAATTAGTTTTTAAAATGATCGAAAAATGGTTTGTCTAAAAGTTCAAAAGCATTAGAAGGGTTACCTCATTCGTGGCTCAGAGGGTCAGAAACTCCCGCGGATGAAAAAAGCAGGTGTGTAAAATGTTACTGAGAAAAAAACTGTGAAGTTAAAAAATAATTAACACGCCTAGGAAGGGAAAGACCCCATAAAATTCATCTTTAAAAGCTTTTGACGGAACAATCGTTGCAGCGGTTGGTTTTAGAACAAGAAGTTGAAACCAGCAGCGTATTTTGAAAAAAATTTTTTTTAAATAATAATTTTTTTTAATAGTTTGCATTATAAAATATGAATTATTATTATTATTCAACATTTGAAAAATTTTTTTTATAATCTTTTTAATAACTTCAATAATTAAGCTGAAAGTCTGACAAAAACCGGAAACTAAAAAAACGTTCAAATTTCTGCATGACTTGCGTGACAATTCTAATAGGTCCATTACTTCCCTTCACCCCGTACCCTCCCCGTACCCTCCCCTTGCCGATACTCCCCTCTTCTATGACCAATTCGAATCATTCATCATACCCGCTGTTGGAGTGAAGAAAAATCACTCATTATACCCGCTGCTGGAGTGAAGAAAAATCATTCATTATACCCACTGCTGTAGTGAAGAAAAAAACTCGTCTGCTAATTGTAATCTCGGCGATGAAGACGAGGCACGTGGAACCGGTAAGAACCACAAATTAGGAGTTAATGCGTCGGAGATTGGAGAAACGAAAAAAAAATATTTGAGTCTCCATGTATAACCACATCCGTCGTAGTCACCGTCATCTCCATCAATCCTGCACGGCGTCGCTCAATCGTAGGGTTAGCCGACAGGAGTTGTGAGTGGGTAGGTAGGTGAGCTGGTAGGTAAATGAGTGGGCAGGTAAGTGAGTGGCAGGTAAGCGAGTGAGTAGGTAAGTGAGTAAATAAGTGAGTTGGTAGTTAGGTAAACTGGTAGATAAGTGAGTGGGTAAATAAGTGAGTTGGTAGTTAGGTAAACTGGTAAGTAAGTGAGTGGGTAGGTAGGTAGGTGAGTGGGTTTAGTGGATGACAGAAACCTCGAATGAACGCTTG
>OZ022245.1:4383008-4388008 GCA_963978895.1 Erpobdella octoculata | reverse complement strand
ATGTAACGTGGGTGTCTGTGATTATGTAACGTGAATGTCTGTGATCATGTAACGTGAATGTCTGTGATTATGTAACGTGAATGTCTGTGATTATTTAACGTGTGTTTTGTCGTTCTCTCTCTCTTCTTCGTTTTCTGACTTTTTTCTTCTTTTTTTCTGTCGTTTTCAAAATCTATTTATCTACTAGTCTGTCTGTTTGTATGTCTGCCTGTTTGTCTGTCTGTCTGGATGTCTTTCTATGTTGAGTAAGCAGGTGTATATTTATGAGAAGAGTTCAGTGATTGTATTCGAGATATAAAAAAAAGTTATCGACATTTCCACGAGTGTCTCCACGTTTCTCGAGTTGTCTCAACGAGCCTGTTCCTCGCTAGTACGTTTGGAATGTTTACGGATCAAGCGAGAAGAAATGAGACAAGTAAAAGTTGATAAGTCACTCCATGATGAAAATTAGGAATGTGCGTTCATTCGTTAAAAAAAGCCAAAATAAAATTTAAAAAAAAAGATGCAATTCAATATTTCAAAAAACAATTTTTAGAAAAAAAAATGAAAGATTTCGTCTGTGACAAATGATGAAAAAACTGCTTATGCTTTTTCAAAAATAAACTTTTTTGAATTTATTTTATTTCAATTTATTTTATTTCAATTTATTTTATTTCAATTTATTTTATTTCAATTTATTTTATTTCAATTTATTTTATTTCAATTTATTTTATTTCAATTTATTTTATTTCAATTTATTTTATTTCAATTTATTTTATTTCAATTTATTTTATTTCAATTTATTTTATTTCAATTTATTTTATTTCAATTTATTTTATTTCAATTTATTTTATTTTAATTTATTTTATTTCAATTTATTTTATCTCAATTTATTTTATTTCAATTTATTTTATTTCAATTTATTTTATTTCAGAAATACAAAATATGTTAATAATAAAAATATTTGTATATCTATATATATAAAAATGAATGTTTGTATTTATGTTAATGTCCTTTATGCATTGCTACACCATTCATCCGATCGTAATGAAATTTTCACACAACCTTGAGAGTCAATGAAAATCAAAACTAAAAAAAAAATTTTGAAATCCGTCACAAAATGAGCGGAGCGGAGCGGGTGAGCGAGCGGGAACTATATATATATATGTATGTGCGTATGTATGTGTGTATGTATGTATGTGTATGTGCATGTATGTGTGTCTGTGTGTGTGTTTATGTATGTACTAGCGGAGATACCCGGCGTTGCCCAGGTTTTTTGAGGTTTTTCTAATGTTTGTCTCTTTCTCTCCCGTTTCCTTTCCCACCTGCTTTCCCACTCCTGTTAGCTTTTCCGTTTTCGGTCGTTTTCCCACTGCCGGTCGCTTTCCCGCTCCCGGTCGCTTTCCCGCTCCCGGTCGTTTTCCCGTCCCGGTCGCTGCCCCGTTCCCGCTCACGTTTGCTCTCCCATTCCCGCTCACGCTTGCTTTTCTGTTCCCGCTCGCTGTCCGTTCCGGGTGCTTTCCCGTTTCTATAATAGACAAACTAACCCACAAACATTCATATATATATATATATAGTCTTAGCAAATCTATTTTGCGTTTTATAGGCTAACAGAAGTTATGAAAGAATGTAAAAGAGAAAATGAGCGGGAACGGAAACGGGAACGGGAGAGCTACCGTGACCGGGAATGGGAGAGCAAGCATGACCGGGAACGGGAGAGCAAGCGTGAGCGGGAACGGGAAAGCGACCGGAAACGGGAAAGCGACCGGGAACGGGAAAGCGACCGGGAACGGGAAAACGACCGAGAACGGGAAAGCGACCGGGAACGGGAAAGCGACCGGGAACGGGAAAGCGACCGGGAACGCGGAAAGCGACCGGGAACGCGGAAAGCGACCGGGAACGCGGAAAGCGACTGGAATCGGGAGAGCAAGCTTGGAAGGAAACGCGAGCAAGAGAGAAAATCGATAACAGAACTTCTGAGCGGGAAAGCGACCGGGAGCTGGAAAACGACCGAGAGCGGAAATGCGACCGGGAACGCTACGAACACGGGAAAGTGGAGAAGGGAACGGGAGCGAGAGAGACAAACATTAGAAAAACCTCTAAAAACCCCGGGCAACGCCGGGTAACCCCGCTAGTCTACTATATATAATTTGCTAACTGTCTGTCTGTAATTCGATATAATTATTTATATGGAGATTATTATTTTGTAGTTGATAATAAAATTATTTCTAGATTTGAACATTTGTGTGTTTTTTATATAGGCTTGTCATGCGACAGGCTTTGATGCTAGTTATTTGTTATAATTTAAATAATACTACTTTTATTTGTTTGATTTTTTTGTTTTAATTTTTTTCAATTTTTAACAATTGTTTCATTTTTTTCAACAGTTGTTTGATTTTTTTCAAACATTTCTGCTCTCATTTTTTAAGAAAAAAAAGTTCAATTTTCAAATAAAAACATCTCATCTCAGAAAATTTAAAAACTTAAAACTAAGTCAGCTGGTAAATTATTCATATCAAGGCACACCTGAGAAGTATCCTCCCCCTTCCTCTCGGCTCTCTTTCCCTCTTTGCCTATTTCATCCTCATCCACTTCCACAATGTTCTTTAGTATCAAATTCTCTCCACTTCTATATTTTTCTTATTTTACACACGTTTATTTATTTCTTGATATAAAAATTAATGAATACCGAAATATTCTAAAATATAATTTGTGTGAAGAAAGTGAGGTTACGATACGCATGTATTGAGGATGTTTATAATTCACCGTCGGCGTTGTTTTTATACGTTTAATTAACTTATATCATCAATTCACTCATTCTTTCAACCCACTTTTGATTTTAATTTACTCACATAATTAATTCAGTCACATTGTCACATTGTCAATTCAGTCACATCATCAATTCACACATCATCAATTCACTTACATCATCAATTCATTCGCATCATCAATTGAGTCACATCATCAATGAGTCATATCATCAATTGATTCACATCATCAATTGAGTCATATCATCAATTCAGTCACATCTTCAACCCACCCATGTTTTCAATTCACCCACGATGCAGCTCTCATCTCGCGACCTGATCGCAATTTTAATTCAACCAACCATGCAGTCTTCTTCATTGGTCGAGCACAGTTCCAATCAACCTACGAATCCAACGGCCAAGCTGGTCATCTTCGTCACTCTTCTCATGGTCAGCATTCTCATCGCCATATTCGTCATCTTCTGCTGTAGCGATTTCTTCAAGAGGTTGCGCAACGTCAGAAGGTGAGTCAACCACGTGATCAACTGGTCTATCAAACAATCAATCAATCAGTCTATCAAACAATCAGCTCACCAGCAATCAGACAGTCCATTAAATGATTGGTTAAAGAAATTGATTTAAGGCCTAATTCATTTCGGAAACATTAAATTCATGTATTGTCATCCAGAATAAAGCTTTCTTTAAAGTTTTAGAGCTCTAGTGGTCGAAAAGTGGGAAAGCGACAAGGAGCGTGAGAGAAAAACGATAGAAAAACCTCTAAAGAGCCCGGGCAACGCCAGGCACCTCGCTAGTATATATATATATATATATATATATATATATATATATATATATATATATATATATATATATATATATATATATATATATATATATATATATATATATATATATATATATATATATATATATATATATATATATATATATATATATATATATATATTGTTACGATATCACCAAATCGTATACCGGGCTCAATAGAATGGTTTTGATGTTTTATTGGAAAATAATAAAGGAAGCTTTGTTACGGCTAGTTATACCTTCTGGTTTATTAATAATGTCCATAATAGTTATTCGAAGTCCTTTAACGTCTATCAATGGGAAAACCTATTGTAAAAACAGCGATTTTACATTATTACCCCCTTCTTAATTCTGTTCGTCCCGAACAGCATATCGCTTTTAAGAAATGCGACTCGGCCACGAACACCAAAATACCTTGATCTTTACTCGTGGCTTTGACCGCAATTCGCAAACAACATGGTCAAGTCTCTTGACCGTTTGACACAGTTTCTTCAAGTCCTTCTTTGGCTCATCAAAAGAGTCTTTCTTTGGCTCATCGTCGCCATTTTTGCACGGTTCATCACAGCCTTTTTTGCATGCCTCGTCCTGAACATCTTTGCACGGTTTATCGGAATTGTCTGCTTTTTCTTCTTCCTTCACATCTTTTAGATCTTTCTCAAGAAACTCTTCAAAAGGTTTTTCGAAAACACGTCGTTCCATAAATCCAATAAATCCCTTCATCAAACTGTTATTTGATTTTACAATGACTCTTAGTCTATCTGATCTAGAATCTTCTGTGGATTCATCTGATTTAAAACCCTCGGTACCGTTCTCTGTTCTTGTCTCATTTTTTCCAGAGTTTTTGCTTGCTGCATTGCTATTGTTGTTTTGGCGAAGTTCATCGCCGTCATGTTTGTTTTCTTCCAAGCTACAATCGAACGTTTTCTTTTCACATTCCAACTCGGCTCTTTCGTCGGTGTCAACTTTCGTATCGTCCAGCGGATCTTTCTTCAAATTATCGCCATCGTCTCTCAAATCAGTGTCTTCTTTTCTTGTCAAGTTAACTTTGACGTATTTTTCCATTGGAGTTTCGTCCGTTTCTAAATCCTCGGTTGCTTCATCCGAGTCAGATTCTTCACTAAAATTTGACCCTGAATATTCGGTGCCGTCGTCTGTTATAGAGGCTTCCGTTTCAGAACCGTCGCTGTATGGGTGAAAGCCATAGTTGTTATTGCCATTATTATAATCATCATCGTCACTTTCATCCTCATCGTTTTGCATTTCGTTTTCAACATTCTTCTCATCTTCTTTAGTTTGGTTTTTGACGTCCAAACCGACTGTATCACTGTCACCATCTTTGCATGGTTCATCTTGAGCATCTTTGCAAGGTTCCTTATCATGACCGTCTTTGACAGGCTCATCATCATGACCCACCTGACTTGTGCAGTCTGTACGGCCGTCATCCGTCAC
>OZ022245.1:4300508-4378008 GCA_963978895.1 Erpobdella octoculata | reverse complement strand
TCAAAGCTTCTCAATGGTAGATCAATCTCGTCTTACATTTCCCGATTTTGCTTCTTTAAACTCTTAATAAATTGAATGAACCATTGACGACGCCTAACCTTTGTTGCGGATGGTCGAACTTTCCAGTGAACGCTCAACCTCGTGAACTTTGTAAACAGTCAGTCCCTCAATCAACCGGTTGAACACGACCATCCGGCTTCAACCAAATTTCGACCGGAGTTTTATGATTTGTTGTAAATTCTGCTAATGATTAGAACAAGCGAAGTCCGTGTTCAGCGTCAATGGAGAAGGAGAGGCAGTTGAATGGTTGAGAATTGTTGTAAATACGATGGTGAATGAGTGGAAGATTGGAGGAATTTCAGGTGTGATCATCAAGATAGGGCTCGACCAACCCTATAACAGGGGTTCGGTTAGCATAAATTACATCGTCCTGGAATAAACACTGTGGAATAATTAACTAAATTATTCAAAGTAATTTAAAAGAAGGCCCGTGGTCATCACCCGCAACAACGATGGCACCCTATCATCGCTCACCCTTCATCATAGTACATTGCCAGTCCCCTAAGGGAATCAGAGGCAGAAGTTTGAAAGTCAACATTCAATCTCTCTTTTTTTTGTCGGAAAGGGAATAAATCAGCTTTCGATATAAAAAAAAAACTAAGCTAAATCCACACAGTACTTCCTCTTTTAGTCTTTCAACCTACACCGTAATCAATGTGGATTTGGCAGAGAAAAAATATGTGAGTATTACTGAGTATGTGTGTGTGTTTGTTTGTATATGTGTGGTATTATATTATGTGATCATGTGTAACGTACATGTATGCATGTGGATTTTGTATGTACGTGATCATGTTGTGTATGTATGTGCGTATTTGTTTAAGTGTATGTAGGTGATCATGTTGTGTATGTAGGTAATGATGTTGTGTATGTAGGTGATGATGTTGTTTATGTATGTGCGTATTTGTTTAAGTGTATGTAGGTGTGTGTGTGTGTGTGTGTGTGTGGTTTTGCTTGTATGTATGTGATCAAAATGTGTATGTATGTGCGCGTTTGTTTGATTGTGTGTGGTTGCACTCATGTGTGCTTGCATATCTGAAGGTTTTTAAGTTGTACATGCTGGGCAATCAGTTGACGTGAGTCATGTGATCTCTTATCTTAATTCATCTTTCCGTTTTCAACGATTAATAAAAAAAAAGAAAAGAAAAAAGGAAAAAAAAGGAAAGGAAAGGAAAGAGAGATTGGACAGACTGCTCGCAAATTCCCGAAGAAGCAGTGAAGTGAGTTGAGATCTCATAACTATTTCAGAAGATTAAAAACTAGAAGATTAATTTTCTACTCTCCGAGAAAATAACTTCTTCATAATTCTTTATTCAGTTCTACCCCTTCCCTTTCCACATTACAATTTGTAATCGTACGTAAAAGAGTGGTGGGGTACTTTTTTATCTTCAGAGTAGGTGGCGTTATTTTTAGTCTTGGTTTTTTTTTAACTCCCCGAATGTTGTGAACGGGGAAGAATTACCGGGTAAAATGCGGAATAATTGTCCTACAGCTTCGTTTTTTGGATGTTCGCATTTGTTGGGCGTGTAGCTGTATAAACTGAACCGGTCGCAATTAAATGAAATTTGGTAAATTCTAGAAAAAAATTCATGAACCGTTGGACGTTTGAACGATTTCGAAAGATTAATTTCGCTTTAACGACGTCGACTGCTAATAGCTGTAATAATAAGAATAATAAGTTGAGCCTCTCCTTGGCTTGATTTTAACTCTTCAGATGTCTGGTCATCAGACCTTCTGAGAATTCCTCTCTCTCTCTCTCTCTCTCTCTCTCTCTCTCTCTCTCTCTCTCTCTCTCTCTCTCTCTCTCTCTTTCTCTCGCCTTCTCTCTCTCTTCCTCTTTTTCTTTCACTAATTTCCACTTGGTAAAGGTTCGACAATGTCAGTCAGGTGAAGGACATTCATTACGTGTGATCACTCGGTACTCTATGATCGAAGGTTCTTTCCTCGCAAATCAGCGATTCAAGCACGCGTCCAATTTTTCAGTAAAAAATTAAATGAGAAAAAAGCCAGAGTCAAACGTCAAAGGTTAAATATTATGACCTCTCGGATGTCAAGCGGTGTTGCAAAGTCTTTCAGATGTCGAGCGGGATCAGGGTGACAAATTTCGCTGACGCCTCTTCAAAGGTTTAAAAAAGGAGCTGACAACACCTACTCGCTTTGACACTTCATGTTTTCAAGCCTTTGTGACTTTCCGCGCGTGACCCTTTGTCAATCACGTGATCGCGAATGACCTTGAAGTGTTTCTTTATTCTTTGTTGCTTACAAAAAAAAACTATTTTTATTTCAATCTCGCCGACGTTTGTAATGCGGGGGTTTTTATTTTTAATCCATTCGCTTCGTGGTTATTTTTCCTTTCTTTTTTTTTTTTTTGGCTCTCCCGTCGAATGCAAGTGACATTGACTGACAGCCTTCTCAACGACGTACATTTAAAGCGGACATTTGAAGTCTCAAAATGGTTAGTTGAAACTTTTTTCTGTTTCCCGGAAACATAGTCTCTTGGAATCATAACGTCAACATGGATTTGAGCTGACCAGAAATAGGAGCAGGGAGATTAACTGTTTTTCTTCTGTTTTTAGCGAAACAGCATGGAGTGTGGAACTTGAGCTAAATTAGCAAGAAATGGTCGAGAGCTAGTTGGCTAGTTGTCGGCGTTAAAAAGTCAGAAATTTCACGTTAAAAAAATGTGC
The DNA here is from genome assembly GCA_963978895.1 of Erpobdella octoculata. Classification (NCBI taxonomy): domain Eukaryota; kingdom Metazoa; phylum Annelida; class Clitellata; order Hirudinida; family Erpobdellidae; genus Erpobdella; species Erpobdella octoculata. The sequence goes on along the minus strand of OZ022245.1, from coordinate 4,375,264 downwards.
ATAATAATCAGACTAATATGACTCTACTTTAAAAAACAGTAAATTATTTCTGACGACTAAAGCCATGACCTTGGTTAAAAAAATTTCATTGAAGACCGTGACCACCTGTTTCTTTTTAAATCCTTTATATCAACCTCACTGTTTGCTTGCTTGCTTGAGCCATACGTTGGGACTATTTACCACTTGAAAAATTAACTTTCCGTTATCCAATCACGGTGAAATTTATTGGGTTTGTTTGCCGCTGCGGACTTTATATATTTTTAAATTTTCAAATTGATTCGACTAAATTTGAGTGAATTATAGAAGAAAATCAATTAAAAGTTTAAAAATATTTTAACAATTGAAAATTTTATGTAGAGAAAAGAGCCATTATTTTTTAGTTTATTTAAAAGAAGCGATTTTAATTTTTAAATTTAAAAATTTATAATAAAATTTTTTTTATTCTATATTGATTCAAAAGTTTCTTATATTTTCAATCCTCACATATTAAGTAATTACAAGACAGTGGTCAATGTTTTCATATTTTATAGACTTACTATCATCAAAAAATACTTTGCAAAACATTTTTAGTCGCCGAATTACAAAATTATAGAAGATTTCTAAAAAAACAAAGTTTTTTTTATGGTTCACTTGTTACAGTCACCTAATTTGGACCTTGAAGTAAAAACAAAGGGTGCCATTTTTCTGGAAAATTCGCAAAGGAGTCAAAGCGAAGAACTAAATCGCTGGACACACGACGAAGAAATTGCTCCAGGCGAGAGGCAAAGTTGATCTTAAAATAGTTTCTGATTCAAATGTTCCGTGAAAGGCTCATGAAAAAAATCAAAATTTATTTTTATAAATTGAAGCCACCTCGAAAAAAAAGTTAAACATAAAATCTAGCCGCGTGAAATATGTCTGATGAGGCTTAGTTGAGATTTTGTGTTATTTGGACTGCGGGCTGCACAAAAAATTCAAAAACGAGCTGTTTATTTAAATTCTGTCAAAAATGGTTTCTTTTAAGGTTTTTTCGAAAAGATATTCATCTATTAGAAATTATGTTCTCCCATGGAAAAAAGTTACATTAAATATTATTACTTAATTAATTTGTCATTTAAAACAAAATTTAACAACTCTTTTTCGGCTCGTAAAAGTCATATATCATCGTGGAGCGTAGATAAGGCTCATAAAGTAACACTTTAATGCTCAAAAAATAAATCTTAATAAGTAGCAAAAGTAATAAATAATTTTTAAAAATTATATTATAATTGATTAATAATAAATTGAATGTTGAATGATTAAAAGTTGAATATTTGCTACAAAAACACAAAATAACGAAGGAGAGATTGAAGTTCAGAGGGAGGACAGGAAACAGCATCAATCAGAGGAAATCAACGGAGAAAGAATTCCCCATTAAAGCGCCCACGTCGCGGGTATAAATTTCGCCCCCTGCAGACAATCCATTCATTAATCGTCTGAAAGTTGAGACCAGTTATCCGGCAGAGCTAACTCCAGCGGCCGAGCTATTTGAATCCAGTAAACCACGGCGTAACTAAAACATTATTAGAAACTAATTGTAACATATTGTTAAATAATAAGATTACATCCATACATATAAACAAGAAAAACATACATACATACATACATACATACATACATACATACATACATACATACATACATACATACATACATACATACATACATACATACATACATACATACATACATACATACATACACACACACACACACACACACACATACATACATACATACATACATACATACATACATACATACATACATACATACATACATACATACATACATACATACATACATACATACATACATACATACATACATACATACATACATACATACATACATACATACATACATACATACATACATACATACATACATACATACATACACCTTCACAGGCAGCAACATCAACAACCGTCGAGCGACGACACAAGCCACCAGTCATCAGGACACGATGTCGACGAAGCATTCGCCAGCTACAGAAAAGGTCGGTGACGCATAAACAGCAACGATAAAGCATTTTCTCCTGTTAAACTAGCTCACTCATTTATCATCATTCACTTACAGAAATGACGGGTTACCAAGAACGCGATGTCAGCGACTGTAAAAAACAAGAGGAGTACGCCATGGCCGACCAGCTCAGTTCAATCGTAGTGCAGATTGATCAGAGTCATGACGACAAAAGCGACAGGCACCACCGCCATCAAGGTCACGCTCACAGAGACGTGCTCTTGACGACCGCAGGCGTTGGCGATTATCTGGCCGATGAACTCCCGCGTAGGAAAAGTCTGTCACCTTTCAAAATGACACTTGATCAATCAGAGACCAGACACGTCTCTTTCAGTTTCGGTGGGAAAAATCTAGCCGAGTGAGATTGAGTTTTTTTTTATGTTTGGAACGGTTTTTTTCTAATCATTTTCGGAATAAATAATTTTTATTTTAACTTATCGTGTTTCAAATTTTATGATTAATTTTACACTTGAATTCCGAGAACGAAAAAAATTTTTTTCCAGGTCGAGAAAGCATCATCGTCGCTCTCAGTTACTGGTCGACCCAACGACCAATCCGGTCAACAAGCGCAGCAACAACACGGCGAACCCAGCACTGCCGAAAGATAGACACCAGCACGCTCAAAGCGCTTCTTCTCCTCAGCAACATTTATTAACATCGTCTTTTGCATCTACGAAATCCCCAACGTCGGTCACCGTTCGGCTGCCTGCAGATCCGCTAATCCCCTTAGAGAGTCACCGCCGTCGATCTGATAATTATTTCAACAGGATCCAAGTCAGGTCGAGCTCGGACACCAGAACGGTCGAAAGCGTTCCGGGTGCGACCAAGAGACGAAGCACTCTGGAAAGAGGATCCAGGCATTCGACGACGGACGCTGGCCAAAGTTTCGAGATGGAGGAATGGTGGAAGTGCCCGAGGTACCGTGCAACGAGCAAAAGATCGATCGATAACCAAGCCGGAGATAATTCAGCTAACAAGTCACTCGCCGTTAACGCTCCGACGAACGAGAACGAAAGATTGAAACACGAGACTAGCATCACCTCCAAAGACGTGAACGCCTCCTGGAACAAAGCATACAAATCAAATTTTTCCCAACTTGAGAACGGTTTCGAACATACCTGTAGGAACGTCCAGCAGACGCACACGCTCAGGAAAAACACAAAAGTCGAACAGGCATTTAACACTCAAGCGGACAAGAAATGGAACAGCATGGAGCTGCCCGAATGCGCAGCAGCGCGCGAACTGAAATCCAGTAAGGTTGACAAGACAGGAAGAAGAGTTAGAAGTTACGATTATTTTTTGAACTTCGACGACCCGCTGATGATAACAGAGTTCCTGGACGGTCCGTTCAACGACGAGGACGAGATCAATCGAAAGAGAGATGTCAAGAGAGCCGTCGCCGGCGTCTCTTCGCCAGTCGACGCCGTTGCCGCTCAGCTCCTGCTTAATAAGCCGATATTAGGAGTCAGCTTCGATGACGAAACTTCTTCTGGGGAAACGAATCGCAAAAAAGAATCTCGCCAGCTGGCTGACAGCAGCAAGCATCACAAAACGGAAGTTCAAAGAAGCACCAAGATGACTCAAATCATCATCACAAAAATCAAGTCACCTTTGTCGAAGTCGTACGTTAAAGAGAACAGCTGTCCAGATCCGAGGACCAAGCGACAAACTTTTGGAATGGCATCCTTCGGTAGAAATAGAGATTCGAACTCGTCTGTCGTGCTGATGCCGGCCCAGGCTGGCAACGGAACGAACAGCTTTGACAGCGTAGCAACTGATCACGACGCTTCCGGCTCGTCGAGTAGATGCGGAGTGACCACAACTTCAATCGAGTCGTCCGGAACCAACGCCAGCACCGACAGTACGAGCGACAGCAAGTCGCACAAATTGCACCAAATGAGGGACGACAGCGGCTACAAGTCGCTCGAAGTTCAGCAACCTCTGCGTAAAGCCGATACCACGGATCCCCCGTGGTCAGCTGGACCGCTGACCAAAACCAGTCAGATGTTTAGATTCGTTGCTCAAAAGTTCAACGTCTCGTCTTCTGCGGCTACGAAATCTCTCGAAATGTTTAGATCAGCCGCCGGAACTTTTAGCGGATCGATGTCCGTTGAAGATCCGCCTAATCATAACTCGGTGATTTTCGAAAAGCAAGCAAGCCAATCAGAAAAACCTCCGTTTGTTTCGACTTCATCTTCCATCCATCAAAAGCCTTCGTTTCTGGCCAGGCGAGCACCTTTTCTCTTCGGACTGAGCAGTTCTGAGAGTCCGATGTCATCAATTTTTGACCGCAGAAAAACTCACAGCGCCGAAACTGAAACGGATAGATTAGCCTCGACTTCTAGAGTTGGAAGCGAATTCGATCAAAAGATTACTGTCATGCACTACGAGACCATCAGTCACGAAAATCCGGTAATCGAAAGCTTTAAGAAAATTACAACCGAGAGTCTCGACGAAAGAGAAATGACAAAAAAAGTAATCCTGATTCACCGAGATGCTGTTTCGGTTGATGTTCCCGTGCAAAAACTACCGATCCAGATGGGTCCTAAAGAAATACCGGATCCATTAGCAGCCCCAGTGTCCACCAGTCACAAACCTGAAGATGAAAACTCGGCGTCCAACATTACAAAATCACAGTCCCTGCCTTCGTCGACTACCAATTCGTTGGCCGTTTGTTTCAATAAAATGCTCAGCAAAGCTGAATTATACATATCAGCCACTAAGAACCAAGCCGAGAATCTTTTCCTGGGCATCTCCGGCAGCAGTGATCAGTCTGGAAGTCCTGGCGAACCCAGTCAGAGGATTATTACAACTCCGAAAGCAACAGCAGCCGCTACAATGGGTACATCTACTCCACCTTCTCCACTTTCTTCTTCCAGCAAGGAAACACTTCGCTCAAAATGGAAACTGGCCGCTAAAGTAGTCGGAGCACCCTGGACGAAAAACAACAGCTTTCCGGAAACGATCGAGAAGATCGCAAAAACCGGTTTCATGTCGAGAAGCAGCGCATCAGGCGAGTGCTCTGAGGGTCAAACCGTAGCGCTGAGTGATCCAGTTGGTAACAATTCAGCCATCAACAAAGCTGAAAGTTCGAGTATGCCGGCAATTCCAACTTCGGAAAGACTGCAGAGGATTCTCGAGCAGCAGAAAGCTTTGCGCAATCAAGCTCTCGTTTCTTCTTTACCTGAACGTTCTCTTGAAAAGAAAGATCCAGTTCAACACGAAAAACCAAAGTTAAAACAGCTCCAGCAAGTAAAGTACCTTCAAAGTCAGCCGAAACTGTTTCAAAGTTTAGAAATAAAAAAACAAGATCCGCCGGACCAGTCCTTGACAAATGCTGCTGTTAAGCTATCTTCACTGGACGCTATCGACCCTCACAACTCTCAACCTTTTAACGACTTGCCTAGTCCTCGGCCACTGCCCGCGAACAAATCCATTCTCCAGTCTCAGATCGAGTTGATCAAAAGAGGAGACCTCAAAACAGCATCGAAGAAGCGCCGGGCATACAGAAGCAAGAAAAAGAAGGATGAATTTTTAGAAGTCGAGTCCGAAGACCACCGCCTCGGCTCTCGACATCATCGGCAGCAAACGTTGCCGTCTCCGGCAACCTCCTTTCAAAACAAGGACAAACATCTTACAACTTCCAGCTACAGTACCAGTCAAGATCTTTCCGGAAACGACGAACAGGAAGCAAACTCTTCCACTTCAGCGACGACAAACGACGACGCGACAGCAGCAGCAGCAGCGACTTTCATTCGAAACTCGTCGGGCCGTCTCATCTACAGAGACTACAGCGTCGATGCCAGAACCGAAGCCATCTTCAACGAGTTCATCCAGTACGATCCGAACTTAGAATACAAGACTCCCAGAAGGAAGAAGAGTCTGAGCAAAGATTTCGAGTGACGATCTATAATCAATGCATTCATTTATTTTTTGTGCCATCTCGTGTTTATCATATCTGCCTCCGGAACTCTTGTTCGTTGGGTAACTTAAATACGTGCGTTGCTGTCGGTCGTAAAGCTTCGAAAAAGATTAATCTTTTATTTTTGAGAATAAAAATAACTTGAGTTTGATTTAAAAACACGTTCAGTTCGGCAGAGATTTATCGCTCCACGACAAGCGAGTGTCTCAATCGCACCCAATGTGTAAAGAAAATTAACATCCAAGTCCAGCCAGAATCGTTTCTCTCCTCACTCTCTTCTCAGACATTCTTCTAAACCTCAAGTCTCTCCGCACTAAATTTCCAACGACCTCAACGCAGCTGTTTGCAAGCCTGGACGACAACGACGATGCCGAAATAAAATCCATCTACATTCATTCGATTATAACACACACGACCGGATAAATTCGATCATACATTCCAGATATGATGCAATCAAGTTGTGCGCCACGGAGTTCCTTTCCTTTCCTTATTTCTCCAAACGAATCTACTCTCCGCTCCGGTTTTCGGCCGCCATAGAGATCGCACTTTTTATTTTATTTTTTTTTTTAATTTTCTCTCGATTATTATGACATTTTGTGTTTCAATCGGCTCTGAAGGATGCTTGTGTTTGTTTTATTTCTCGATTCTTTCATCAGCAGAGTCGTCGTTATTTGCGTACTGTTTTTTTTTTGCTTCGATTGCGTTGCGTATGATATATACTTGAAATTCGAAGTTTGAAATTCGCCTCCATTTTGTGTGTGTGTGTGTGTGCGTGTGTCGTTGTTATGCATTGTTATGGAAGTTGCGTTAATTATCGTGGGCGTCAGTGACCGTGAAAATATTTTTTGCTTAATTTTGACTTTTGGTGGAAATAAATTTTTGTTATTGAATTCAACAACATCTGGACATTTTATGTCATAGGAGTTTCTCCATACGGATTAAGGCTTACTTCCTCAATTGGCAAAAGATAGGGAAGCAGTTTGTGTAGAGACGCAGCGACTGGTTTTTAAAACCGACTAAAAGCACTTAAAAACTAAAAAAAAATAATTTCTGTGTTACCTTTTGCTTAAAGTATGCGTTCGAAGATATTAGTTTAGTTTCTCTTCTAAAAAATATTTATTCAACATTACAGGCACAAACCTTTTCAATATTTTAAAATAAACCCCTGCTATTATAACCATCAAAATATTACATTAAAAATTGTTTAAATACAACTCTTTCTAATTTAACTATCTTTGTGATGCTAATGTAAACACCCGTCGTCATAGCGACACCCATCAAACCCGGCAGGCTCAACGCCAAGCTGAAATCCGAAAGCAAAATGTCCGTTTTTTTCCAATCGACATTTTTTTCCTTTCCGGCTTTGAGAATTTTTTAAAGCCATATCCAAGTAGGTCATTTAATGTCTTAAAACAGTTTCTTCACATCAGTTATATGTTATTATTATATTATTCAATTATTGGGTGTTTAAAATATTTTTCTATCAAACTCATAAAACTGTTTACTGTTTACTGATTAACTAATAATACAAAATACACTCAAGTAATTTTTATTAAAGTACTTTTATAAAGAGGGGATTTAAAAAAATCAGTTGTCTTAGTTGATTTGCTTTACAGCACGCTTATTTTATAAATCAAAATAAATGAAAATCTCGAGTTTTAAAGAAAAAATGATAAAGGTGTGGATATGTGTTGATAACAAAATTTACCGAAGAAAATTTGTTTTAGGCTGTATTTGGCAGTGATGACGAGTAATTAATTAAATACATATATGTATTTAAGTACGTACTTAGGACATTTGGTGTGCTTGAATATTTATACTTAAGTTCTTATGCAAATGCTTAGTACTGTATATTTTTGGTGTACTTAAAGAGGGGGCCGGGGGGACCATGCCCCCCGTAGATTTCAAAATTTACTTTTTTTGAAATACTAATAAACGTTTTGACTACTTTTTAGGTAAATTAAAAATTTTTAGTATCTAGCAGTTGTTTTCCGGTGAGGTTTGCTTTTTCCGACGTTTTTTGACCCCTCCCGCCGTTTTTTGGTCCCTCTCGCCGTTTTTGGACCCTCCCGCCATTTGTCTGGCCCCCCGCCAAAAAAGTCTAGATCCGCCATTGTATATAGATATATGGTTTAGCTTTTAGCCAAACCTTTTGTTCAGTTGACTTTGAAGGAGGAAAACATATAGATCGCGATTTCTTTTTATTCGTGCATCTGAACGTTGCGTTTTGTGATAGCAGATATAACTAACAAACGATATATAATTATCAGAAAACCCGCGTTGTTTATGTAGATGGTGTCTGAAATAAATAACTCTGAGGTTCTTTAAATCAAACTTGAAAGAAAGGCAACTGCATGTACCTGCATATATATAAAATAATGATAAAAAATTAGCTTATATATAATAGTTGACATGTCGAACCTTTCTTACCATGATAAGAGAAAGAACATCGTATTATTTCAAAGAAAGTTTTTATAAAAAAAAAACTAATATATATGTGTGGAATATCTAAAAAAAATCTAAATCAAACAGCCAAAACATTAGAAAGATGAAATTTAGACAGTGTGTTTAAAGTTGAGTGTTCGAGAAGAAAATAAAAGTTTAAAGAGACGTGCTGCAGAGAGAAATTGGAATTAACAAAAGATTTGTTAGAACCGTGCGAAATTCTACAAAGTGAGAGAATTCAGTTTTATTTGAGTCCAGTTAAAAGATTATATTTAAGGAAGAATAATTAAGTTAAAATAAATTCGAGAAATATTGTGATATAAATAACTTCGACTTTAACGTTACGAATCGCTAGAAAGCATATTCCTCTACGTTTACACTTTCATTCCAGGGTTATAAAATAATTTTGGCCATAAAACAACAAAAAGTTATACGGAAATGCTTAAAAGCAAAAATCATTCAAATTAATTTATTTAAAGAATGTTTTAAAACGATTTTAAAAATGCAAACTCGACAGATTGCTATAGTAACAAGCGGGTGTAAAGGCCATGCGACTAAAGAAAACATTTTAAACTGAAATTTGTTACAGGTTATAAAAAAAACTCCCGAAAATACCAATAGGTAAGCATGGCAGAAAAATAGGAATAACGTTTTAAACCGATATTTACACTGATTTTTTTTTTAAAGTGTGTGCAGTAACTTTAATTATTTATTTACGTCATTGTCACTTTTGCAGTATTTATATTTATATAAAAATTCATTTTGGATGTACCTAATACAATTAAAATCATATATACTAATAATAAACTTTTTTACAGACGTGCGCGTTAACCGTGATATGTTTTCTTAGTGTTTATATGCTTTTATTAAATCAAACTAAAATTCTGCGTTACAATTGTATGGATTATAATGAGGCTAGGGAACGTCCATTAATTATGTCAAACAAATATTAACCCCCCCCCCCCAAAAAAAACAACAAAATAACTAACAATATCTTATTACGGCTAGCTTTTATGCTAAAATAGAATTGTACGTATGTAGATATTAGAAGTTCTACAAATAAGTTTTAATACAGCTTTTTAGTCTTGCGTAACAGATTTCAAATTTACTATCAACACTTGAACTTCAAGAACAAATTGAGAATTTATATTCTTATATGCTTCTAACATTTTCCCATGGGGGATTCAAATGTTCCGCAATTGTTATAATGGGCATAGTGGTTCATTGATCAATTTTTTGTGGAATCGATACACACGACAAGTCAACATCATCTTCATCTAACCATTCTGCGCTTAACATCTCTCCATGTGCAATAATTGCCATCAGTTCTCTCTGTCTTTTGGCAGCCATTCGCTTTGGTCGAATTTTTTGCGGTTGAGGAGCATGTGGTAATTGCAGTGGCGTCGCCAGCTTTTTAATCCAGGGGGAGCAGCAATGTAGCAAATTAAAAATAAGCAATCAATGTACCAGATTTCGGGAAAATTTTAGACAATACCCGTGTAATCGGTTACAAAATTATTTAGAATTTCTGTGATTAATTGATTTACACAGTGATACAGTAGAATATATGTTTTTAAGTGTTCACAGTGTTTTGAATTAATGAATCTTGAATTTATTTCTATTTAATAATCAAATAATTACACAGCACATATTGATTGATTATTGATTGTTGATATTACTATGATGATTGGTGATATTGATATAACGTTACTAGCCTGCTACTAGTCTGTTGATTTTTGAACTGTTCACTGACACTGACACACTGTTGTACTAACTTGAACAATGTCAATGAAAACAAAACATTGAAAATTAAATCAAACGAATACGTCGATTTTCAGCGTGCGCGAATCTGTCAACGATATTGTCCAGTGATGCCTGTTTCAGAACATCCCGTTCTACACTGCACAATACTAAATACTGAAGACGATCTTGCGCCATGGTTGAACGCAGTTTATTTTTGATTAAAGCCAGCTTACTAAAAACACGTTCGGATCCAGCACTTGTTACAGGAACTGCGATCAAAATGGAATACAAACGTCGAAGTTCTTCCATGCATGGCGGACAAGCTTTAGCACGATCCTGCAAAGAGGTGGCAGTTAGCCATGCTGATGTTTTACGGACTAAGTCATACTGTGCTACAACTACATCCGCATCAATTAGGTCTGGATACAAATTCGTCACATGAGCATGCAATTGATCTTTGTCAGCATCTGACTGCATAAGACCACCAACTAACAGATACAACTCACTTGCATCATCCATGAAGCGAGATTTCAGTTCATTTAAACTTATGTCAACAATTTCCAACACCTGTCGCTTCAATTCATCCAGTGCGGATAAACTGACTTCATGTTCACCGCTATCGATACGACGGGATACTTTGCGTCTTCTGTGGTCTTTTGGTTCGGTTGAGATGTCGTTCGCCACAGCTAATTTAATTTTTCAGGGGGAGCACGTGCTCCAAGTGCTCCCATGTGGCGACGCCACTGGGTAATTGCCTAGCTCTAAGATCACTTTCGCATTGTCGGTGTTGTTGAACATGCTTCTTCAACATGACTTGTGAAGCAACATGGAGGTAACAAATTTTGCAGGTCCATTAAAACACAGACAACTGAATGGAAGGACAGTACAGATCATATGGAGGAATTTTGAATGCCTTTGCCGATCGAGGTAGCATGTTGCCAAACTTCAAAGACAATTGTTTAAACGTGTGGGATCTTACGGTTTAACCTTACAATTTTAGGTCAATAAGTTTTATTTATTTAATTTACAGTTAAGTTTTAATTAGAAATTAAAATACGACACAGTTTACGATTATCGTAAACTGTGTCGTATTTCGAATGTTTTTGGGGATAGGTAGATTCTAATTGACTGACTGGCTTACAATGCATTTATTACTTTCCTATTTTTTTATCTATTAACTCTTGTAACAAATAAATTGTTGACGTCAATTTATCTTTAACTTCTTTTCCCCATGTCAACAATTGTCAAACTTCTTCAAACTCCCTCTTTCCATATTTCGTTGACATTATAAATGGATGTCCCCCTACCACTGATCTCTATAATATAACTGGATTGCGCTTAGACCTGCCTGGGAGTCGCCGCTGGTCGCCATTTTGGAAATCCACGCCTACCTATCTGATGCTATTGACGGAATCTTTTTAGAAGTTTAAAAATGCCGAATTGCGCTGCTTGTAATTGCTTTAATAGACAATATAAGGGAGCAAAACAGTCATTTCATTAAAACCCCCTAATTGTTCGTATATCATGCGACGATCGACGTAAACACGACGGCTGCATTGGTAATTGGATTGGTAAAATGGCGGCAGACTGGCGACAACATTTCTATTGCAATAATGGGCTATGCGCAATCCAGTTATATTATAGAGATCAGATCAGTGCCCCCTACCCGTTGTCTTGGATTGACTGTGACTTATAGATATTTTTCATTATTAACAGTTTTGCTTGTTAAATAACTAAGTTTTTATAGTATTGTTGAATTTTTAATTATTTAAAATTTAAAAATGGCTTGATTGTTTTAAATATTGTGCGCTATAATCGTGCAGCTGGCTTTTTTTGAATGAATTTAACGTAGCCTATCACAGGCAGTCATCTACTTTGGGCTTATAATAATTAAGAGTGAGCTGGTATTTTTCCGGTGTCTCTCTATATTTCGAAGTTCGAAGGAATATTTAAATTTCTAAAGACTATAACAAAAGAAACTTTTAGAAGATTATTTATCATATCAAAACGATTAAATTTGTTTTTGGAAGCTTCTGAGGAGTCGTCTTCGATCGTAAGTTCCGCCATTGTTAAATGACTACGGATGCAATCTTCGTCTATGATTTGTTATGTTTGACGATATTTTTCTGCCGCTAGGAATGTAATCATGTGTATAGACGTAGATGGGTAACCGTTGTGATAGCTTTTGTTTCGGTTTAGTTTAATTACTACATGATAGACCTATATTCTATATTATTAGTTATTAGTCTCTTCTTAGGATTGAGTAGATTAAATGAAAAACAAATCTTATTAAAAAGTAGACCTGTGTAAGAATGACCTATATTTATATAATAAACATAAAATAAAAATTTAAAGCTATAAATTGTAATATCATTAATAGAAAGTTCATATTTTTGCTGTCGTCTTCACGTCTTATGGAGTTAGCATTTTATTTGTTTATGTGAATAATTTTAGGTGATTTGTGAAGTTTTTAAGTTAAAACTTTTTATCAGCAATGCTCGCTGACAAATGACTCAAATTTTTATATATTTGTTTAGATTCGGTGACAATAACATCTGTAAAACTTTTTTTTATAATAATTCAACAGAGAATAACTGATTTTGTCCGGGTCATGGGAGATTTAAGAGTTTCATTTACAAAAGCAGAAGTACTCGATCTTCCACAAAAAGAAAATTCATTCCAATCATCTGTTACGAGCTTGTCTCAGGAAAGATGCGATTCTACGGACTCCGGAATTTCAGACCCCGAAGACCAATCCGACGAAGCAAAGACTTTTGAAATAGAAGTGTATCTTGGCAAATGCTCTACACATTTTGTTTGCGGTAGAGAACAACCCAAATCTTGTTATCAACAATACGACAAAGTCAAAAAAACTCTGACAAAAGCAATTCAAAAGTTATTACTACTGAAGTTTCTATTTGTCACTAAATAACATTTTAATAAAATAAAACTATTTTGAAAAATTTTCATTCAATTATTTTCAGAGTGTTATCAAACCAAGAAAAAACTTTTGACGGTATGGTACGGCAGCTGGGAGTCTCCAATGTTTCGGACGCCAAGCTGTGCCTCAAAAAAGTCTCCGATGGAATGTTTTCAGACGGCCAGTACAACTGGGGCAGGATCGTCACTTTGTTCGCATTTTCAGGTGCCCTCGCTAAAAGTCTGAAGTCTAAACAGGGATGTGAAGACGCCTGCAATGAAATCGGTAAAGAAGTCGGCAGGTACATTGGATCGAAGATGTCGCGATGGATCCTGGAGCAAGGTGGCTGGGTAAGTCTATACCAAATTGTTATATTTACATATATTGCTGACCAATAATTACAATTTATCGAACTTGTTGATGTTGACCAATTTTTCATAAAAATTCCGTTGGCAGGACGCTATGGGTGATTTTTTTCAAGAAGACACCAACTCATTTTGGAAAGGTCTTCTGTGCACTGCCATCAGCCTGGGTGCGATCGCGACGACAGTCATGGTTATGCGATAATAAATGCGTATTTTTTTCGATCTTTGTTTTAAAAAAGTTTAAGCATCCACTCAAGTCTCAGATATACAAATATTCTACTGTCCTTGTTAAGAAATTATCTGTACTTGGTTTTCTCCATTATAACATTAAACTTTTAATTATAAAGATTTTTTTCACCCACTTTCTTTTCTTTGGTAAAACTTATGTACCTGCATAGGTAGTATGGGAACTTGCCTTTTAACATTAATTCTCCGCACTTTCAAATCGGCAAACTTTATTAATTTTTTCTTTATGTAAACCCGATGTTTCTTCATATTTTTTGTTTACACGTTCGATTGTAAATTATCTATAATATGCACAAGGTGATGGAATTGAAAGTTATTCCTTTTTACACGTTGTAAACAGCTGAATTAAAAAAAAAGAAATAAAATCTGAACATTTTTTATGTTTATTTTCTTAAATTAATAAACAACACAGGTAGTTATATCAAAACAGTGATGTTCACAAAATTTCCAATTGTGGAAATAAATTGACTCGGGATCGATTTCTCCTTCTGTGAGAAATGTTAATCCAACCTGAAAATAATGCAAGTGACACACTAAGTAAGATATTTTTTATGTTTCAACAAAGTTCACGTACTTATATGTAAGTTCAAAGCTGCTTCAAATGTTTCTGTTAAACATGACCATCAGTATAGAAGTTATTGAACCGGAACATTCATCGGGCGTAGAAGTTCAGGTAGAACAGTCTGAGTAAAAAAAAATTGCTTAAATAATGAACCAAACATGAAAGACATACTAAAAGTGATTCTAACATCACGATGTAATTTGATCCAGTTCTTTTGCTATATGCCTGGCGTCCATTCCTTTTCACAAACATCTGGCATCAGATCCTGCAGCAAAGGTTTTTATTTTACCGATGACAAAGTTATTGGATTAAAACCGAAGGAATGAAGTGGATGGCGGAAATGTCGATTATATCCGTGTGCACTGAATGAAGACATCTACCATCTCAAACTCGGTTCAATGGCATCCTTGATGGGATGAGAGACAATACAGAACCTTTCTGACACGACTATATTTAAACAATCTGATTCTGTGGTGACCTGGCTCAACAGAGTTTTAATCCCAAAAACAAAGATTAATTTGACCATTTTTTTATGAATCAATTATATGAACATTGAACAGTGTTTCTCAACCTCTGTAATATATTGAAAAATTGTCTTTACAGCGAACCCAATGTACTGAGAAAAATAACTAAGCATATCATACAAACAGATAATATTGTATCTTATCTTCAAGGTGCTGATTGTATTTTTCGGTTGTCAACAGTTTTGAAACGTGAAGTCAGTAAAAACAAGGAAGAACTGCACCATTTTCTTTTGAAATCACGACAGCCTCAATCAGTTACGCATCCGATATAAACACAGTTCAAATTCATCCCTGCTGTTGTCAATTATCTGCGAATCAGGAAGTAAACAAAAACGGGCCGACAGAAATAACGTTGCCCGGACACACACGGGCCTGTGTTGAACATGGATGGGTTCTTGTACGAATCACGGTCGGTTGTTAGATTTATTACAAGCTGGGACAAACGGTTGTAGATCGCAATCTGGAGGGAAACAGACCGGAAGCAAATGAGCTGGACACAAATATATAAGTATTAACCAACTTTATAGCGAAAAAGCTTAACCCAATCTACAAGTTCTTAATAACATGCTTTACTCTTATTGAGAAACACTGTAATGACATTTTGAATGTTCTTTAAATGTTACCAGGATTGATAAATGTCTCCAAATAATTGGATTAATCAAGCATTTTGTTATTTTAGGGAAATTTATACATCTGGTCCTCTAAATATTGAATATAAAATACAGAGCATTAAAAACAACTACCAACTGTGGAGGATGGAGGACTTCCATCTCATTTGTCAGCAAAATCCAAATAAATAAAAACAAGAAAAACGAAGCAAACCTCACTGTGACGACTGAAATAATATTCCAAGCTCACCAGGCAGCATCTTCTTTCAATATGTACTCACAGAATCATTTGCCTTCTGTGGGCCCGGGCCACGAGGAAAACAATCGTGGTCAAACAGTATCCATAATTTCCAACCACCTGTGTTCTTCTCATGACCGAGGATCGTTCACGATAAGGCGAAATGAAAAATCCATTCTGGCAGCATTCAGAGCCAACACAAATTTGAAACTAACATATTTTTTTGGTTAAAACACAAAAATTGGAACAAATCTACGGGAACTGAGTCCTAACACTTCGGGCGTGGAAATTAAGCAGCCGTTTCCTTGGCCGCACGTCTCGACCAATGATCAACATTCGAGAACAGGCTAATTATTAAAAATGCTAAACAACAAGACCATAAATATTTATCAAATGTATAAATCTATTAAAAGAATTTCATCAGGAAAAAATGTCTCCAACTTTTGTTCAATTGAGAAACTCTTTCTTCAGGAAAATACCATACAAGACAAGTATTAAAAACTCACAACGAAATAAGAAAAACACGTTTCATCACTACCCCAGCAAAACAAGCAGCTGCCCAAAACACGTTCGACAATAACATAGTTCTACAAATTGTCACAACATTGTATATACGAAAAAACATTTAAAAACGGCACATCTCTCGCCGGTAAACTCTGTCCTCGGGTCGTCAACAACTATACGATGGTCGTTCGTCTTCAATCGACAAGCAGCAGCAAATCTCATCATCATCATCCCATCCTATCAAGACGAACTTCTATCGATCTTCCATCAATTCGAGAACCGTTCATCTGACCTGGAGACGGGAAGTTCATTCAACAATATGAAACTACCTGGAATCTCTACGGATATCGCACACGAGCCCAACAAAACGGCTGCCGCGACCAGATTCTCGCTCGACTGCACTTTCGCAGTCCAGCTGGATCAAACTTTTACAAACTCAGTAAGACCTCGCTTAGTGTGTTCTTTCTAATCACGTAGGACTTCAAAAGTTAGCAGAGTATGAAATATCATAAATACAAAACTAGAGCTGAAAATTTAAATCTTCTCTAGAAACTAGAAAATATGTGATCAAGTGAATGCCAACTAGTTGCTCTGTTTAGAACTGGTGGTATTGGTAAGAGGTTCGTTCACCTGTAGACCAGATGGTGGTTGAGCAGCGACCATAGGTTTTTAGGGAGATGCCTTAAAGTTTTACTGTGAAATGGCCTCATATACGAGAAAGTACATAATTTGATAGTTTTTAATTCCAATAATGGAATCATGCCAATTCCAAGAATGGAATCATGCCAATTCCAATAATGGAATCATGCCATCTTAAAACTTGCTTAACTTTTAATTCATTTCTTCTGGTTGACAGTTTCAAAAACGAATCTGAAGAGCTAGATAAAATAAGGAAATCGTCAACAAAGGCAAACTTCATCGCAGAGTTCGCCTAGTTATCATTTCTGGGTTGCGTGAAATTAACCGTCACGTTGAACAATTAATCGCAAATACCGTGCGTGACAGAAGACGTTGTTAAATCGCTTCTAGTAATGAATTACCAAGACCAACTTCCTGACACACTAACCGAGGCCTTACTGGACAGCAACAACGACAACAACACCATTCCTTATAATAATTACAACTAAACGTCAACGTACAGATGGCTTTCCTGGCGCTCTCCGAGTCATAAAACTGGACGATTCCACAACCTCTCGATTTCCCTGTCCCGTCCGTTTTCACGTCAGCATACTTTATGTCACCTGAGGGCAAATTCGAATACGATAGGGCAGAGCTCCAACAAAAATACATGTGTGATATTCACAGAGAACTAATTTGCGATAATCACCAATTAGACCCGTTTCTGATTATCTTCTGGCCTACCACTGGATGGCATCTGACCAGATATCAAAGTCAGTAAATTAAATATAAAGGCTCAAAGTAGAGCTATGACTCACCAAAATCCCTGAACTTGTCATACATGTTCTGAGTTGAGAAGTTGAATGGCAGCTAGATGACGAGATACATATATAGATTGTCATTTAAATCAAACTTAGATCGAAAAAATAAAAATGTAAAAAAGTGAAGCTTCAAGTTGACTCACGTTTTTCACAAAGACGGCAGAATTTTCTGCATTCCTGGATGATTCCACTCTATCATAGGACTGTCTGTCGTAAGACTGTCTCTCGTACGAACGGTCTCTGTTGTCGTAGCCTGATTGGGAGATCATGTTGTAGGCAGAACTTGAAGAATGCATATTACCACCGCCTCCATATTGGGACAGATCTCCGTTGCCGTTGTCAACTGAGTTTATTCCCCCCATGGACATGCCCAGTGTGTTCAACAGGGCCTGGGCTGCCTGCTGCATGTTTGGAGCTAAGCCACTACTGCTTGCTTGCTGAGCTAGTAGCTGTCCAGAGAGACTCGATCCATATCCACCGGCACCTCCCATCCCTGCAGCACCTCCGAGCAGGCTGGGAAAACTGCTGAGCAAACTAGCAGTGGAGTTCATGTTCAGTCCGGGCATTCCGAGAGAGTTGCTGGCAGCTGTACCTAAGTTAACATGGAAGGATCTTATAAATAATCAAGTGACAACTATCATCAAGAACAAACAGCATAGATTCAATAATCTTGCGTTGCAATCACACAGATTACCACCTGCAACCAAAATACTTTCCACTTAACTATGATCTAGTATTATAAAGCCGTCGTTTGACAACCACCGGCAGGTGATGGGCATAGTGGTATTGAGAATTAACTCCTCGCACCAGAAAGTCAAATGGTGCCGGTCTCTGTCCCACAAATTCAACACAAAATTAAGAAATAAATTAAAACATCTCTCAACTAAGGAACTTCTTACTTATATTAGATCCACCAAGCTGTCCAGTAAGATAGCTAAGTGTGAGAGTATCTGTAAATTACATACAACATTGATTAACTAAAAACATCATAAATTTACTGGAAGCAATAATTAAAAAAAAACATAAAAAATAGATTTAATGCAAATGAAGACTATTTTTTAAAATAAAATCTTCTGAAATCAACATACTGGCAATCTCTCCAATGTTCAAAAGGGGCCGTCCGTTGGCCGCCATTCCAATGCCGATGCCTTTAAGCCCGCTTGGGAGTCGAGACGGAATGTCCTGCATGATCGGGTCGACCCATTTGTCCATGCGTACAAACAGCTGACGGTCGTACAAGTACTGGTTCGTAAACAGAGCTGCAAACAATGTAGTATTTTTCGTATTTATACGATCCGTTCTCAAGATCAAATAAAGCTCGCCTTTCGCTTTCTTAATAACTACATCACGTCACTACATTCAAATTATAAGCCGGGCAAGTGAGAATTTCGAGCTTAATATGCAAATATATTTAAAATGAAATTAAATAAACAATTCAGAGACAAGAATGTTCGCATACAAAAAAAAGCAAACAAATCAGGCAACATACAGATCGCTTGAACGGCTTCGATCGGATGCTCGAATCGTACGACGCCCATTCCTCTGCTCTTTCCTTCTTTGTCCACTTTTATTTCCGCATCGATCACGTTGCCCGCCATTCTGAAAATCTCTTCCAGCTTTGACTTTGTCACTTTGTAGTCCAACTAGAAATCAAATTCAAACGAGCAGCTCGTTTAATAGGTTTGGAGATGTTAATTATTATTATCATTCGGTGAAAATCCGGACCGTCTCGCTAATTATACGATATCTCTTGTTTAAATTTTTCATTATCTGGCTCTGTTTTAATCTCAAGCACAACATTGAATATTTCATGGCAGCCAACTACCTATATTTTTTAGCAACAATTTTAAATTGTCAACTTGAAAAGAACGATAGCATTAGCTATATTATTTGGTAGGATTTCATATATGGATTTTGACAGCAGTTTGACCAATCAATGGAAGCAAGTTTTAGCAAATACACAAGTGTGAGCTATTATAGTAGAAACAGTGACATAACATTCAACAGTAACATTACTTTGTCATTGATAAACAATACAAGAAAGCAATTATCAGCATAATTGATATATCATCGGGGTTGCCACCAATGAGTTTATGCATATATAATCAGTGGACGTCTAACAAATAAGTAATTAAGAAGAATGGTTATAAAAGACCAAATCTACAATCACACGATGACTTACATTGGCGACAAACACTTGGCTTGTAATTTGTCCAACTTCGATTCCCAGCTGACTCAAAACTTCGATCGTAAAACCTCTGCTACTGGACACTTGACTGTTACCACCTCCTTTGGCATGAAGAAAAAGCGACAAAATTAATAAATTTTCTAATTAACAAATGTAAACAGAGTAACACCATAAATTCTCTAGACCCACTGCTTGTGTGTGACAAACTATTTTTTTTCAAAAAGATTTTTGAAGGTAAGGATTTTAAATCTTTATCGTAAACAGACTTTTTCAAATTTCATACTCAAATGTCTTACTATAATTCAAAATTACTATAAAAAATAAAAATCAACGGAAACAATAATAATTATTATTCAACTCCGCTATTAGTCCATTGCTTAATGAAAAGTAAAATTCAAGTAAGCTATCTTTATAATTATGGCAAAGACACTTATTAGGCTATCTCCAACATACCCGATGACATGTGCCTACTGCTCTCATTCCTGGAACTGCTATGATCGGGTCGATCCTCCTTTATGTGCCGAATCCTATCTCGTTCTCGTTCCTAAAAAAAAAGGTGCTTAAAATTGTTAAAATCAGCAACATTGGCAAGGGAAGTTTTATTTTAAACAATGATACAACCGATAGATTTGATGAAAGCAAACAGCTAGAAGCACCCGTGCTTAATGAAAATATAATCGATGGCGATAGCTTACAGCATACGTGACACAGCCGTGATTTTTACGCACTGAAATTGCGATGTCAAACGACGTGTACAGTAAGTATCGGAGAACAAAAAATACCACAAGCCCGTCGGAACCAGAGATACCTACCTCTCTGACGATTATTTTACGTCCCTTGAATTCAAACCTATCGAACAACTCGATGGCCTTGTTGGCCGAGTCAGCACTTTTGATCTCAACGGCCCTGCAATCAATATTACGATAATATATTGTCAACTTTACAAAAAAAAATTATCTGAACTTATAGCTATTACTATAGAGAAGAGCACAGAATAATCAATAAGTAGGACAAACTTGATGACGGTCACTTTTAGTGTCAGAAATTTCTCATAAACAAACATACTACACTTAATTTCAAATTTCAGCTCGATTGAATGAAGGAAAGTTTGTTAATTTTCACTTTCAAGGTTTGCAAACATTCAAGCAAGCAAGCCCGCCGGCAGTGAATTTAATAAGGGATTAAAAAGACAATTTTTTAAATGTTTTTCTTCATTACAATTGACAATAAAATGAAAATTTATGAAATCTGAACTATTTTATGTTTATATATGTTTACAAAATAATTAAAAAAAAAACTGCTCCCTGCAGGTTTGACATGAGGACCTAACGCTTAGAGTCAAACTTTACACGAGCTGAGCTACAATATTTAAAATTAGTGTAATAATTATTATGATTTATTCCTATCATTCATTGCCAATCGGCATGAGCATATCCTGAAAAAATAAATAAAAAAGCAAGCAAAAAATGAAGATAATCTTTATGGGATTTAAACCCAGATTCCCGTGATTTCAAAGCACCACACATAGAATTTGTTCAAATAAATGCAAAAAATTTAAAACTTGCATACAAAAAATCTTTCACACCCTAGGATAATTAACATATTTAACTTTTAACATTACCTTAAGACATTTTCTGCTTACAATTTACCTAGAAAAAGCAGTTACATAAACTCGCCCTCTACAGAAGTGAATAACACAGGGGCACAGCGCATAATAATTATTGCAAAACTAGCGGGTCACGCTCCCTCTCCAGATTACTTTTTGACCGATCTCAATGTTTTTCTCAAAAACCTTCCTGTATTGACTTTCAATGTTGTGTGAAAATTTGATTACGATATATATATATATATATATATATATATATATATATATATATATGAAACTGATTGCAAAATAATTTCTAGACTTATTTTAAGCTAATAAAAAAATATTTATACTAAACTTTCTTATCAAACAAATCAGAGAACTAACCCTGCTCCAGATGGCTTTCCATTCGGCTCGTCATAAAGTTGAACAAAGCTCACATCGTTTCCAACTGATCAAGCACACCAGTGACAGAAATTATTTCAAACGAATAATATTAAAATATACCACATTATGAATAAATATGATAACAATAACATTCAATTCAAAGTTTAAAACATATTAGACAATAATTCTTTGAACAAAAACCTTGATCTTTGAATAGATCCTTAAGCTCCTGCCATCTTATTTCGTATGGAAGATTGCTAACGTACAATCTAACAACTCCATCCTTCTTTGATGCTCTATCGCCTCCACCTCCTCCTCTCTGCTCAGGTCTCTTCCATTCCTTTGGCGATTTTGATCGAGAACGAACATTGGGCGAACGCGATCTGCTTCTACAATTTTAGTAAATGATATTTAAGATTTATAGTAGCTAATAAAAATATTGAATTGTCGAATGTTAGCTTTGTTCCGAGTGTAAAACGCAAATGCCGTAGCCGTAGCCATAGCCACATCGTTGAGAATCTTAATTAGTAAGCGACTTGGAGAGTAAATGTTTGAAGAAAATGATTTAGACACGATCAAACACTAATTAGAACTTTTATTTAAACAAACAAATGCAATAAAAATTTAAAAACCTTCTTGAAATTCTATAAGACATTTTTAATTCACAACGGAAACGATGAACAAACTTCAAAACAGTTTCAAAACGAAAATACGGGTTCTCTGGGTGGACATAAAATAAAAATACTTGACTTGGTTAAAAAAAAACAAAAAAACTTTGTTGGTTTAAATTTTTTAAACTAAATACATTTTTTGTTTTATTGTTATTTTAAAAAATAAAACAACTTACAACTCTATCATAGGATAGCCGTCAATGTACAGAAATTTGTTATAACACAAATGTAAATACATGTAAATTAACGGCCCTATTGTCGGGGTTCTTTTGTCTGAGGCCCATTTGACGGATCACCGGCAAATAGCTATAATCCTACAATTGGTTATTAATTCAAGATCACGTGAAACTTCAATTTTAATTAAGCAAACGACGTAAATACGGCGATTAAAAAGTTAGGGGTATTCAAGAGAAAATTACCGGCATTAATTAGTTAATAAATGGAACGACCATAAAAAGGGCCAACAAATAAAATCTTTATTTACTCCGATCAAGAAGAAAAAAGCCATGATAGCTATAACACAATACAATTAGTTATTAATTAAGGATCACTTGATGTCCCTATTTTAATTACTTGTGATCTACAGAGATAAGCCTTGATCGTTGTAGTCTAGCGATTAAAAAGAATCGGACTCCAAAAGCAATATAGCCGGCTTTAATGAATTATTTATTTATTGAAAAAATGCCAGAAGGGCTAATAAGCCACTAACACTAGCATGAAAAAAATTAACACAAAAAAATCACAGACATCCTTAGTTATATACAAAGAAACAGAAACCATCAAGAAGTGACAACAACAAAAAAACCACCCAGATATTACAGAATAGCAGAAAAGTAAAAAATAACTCTAGCTATAGTATAAGAAAGTGTCCAAGTTAACTGATTTCAATGATAATTTAAATGAAGAGACGCTGGAACAATTTACAACATCGGCTGGGATAGAGAGTTCCAAACCGCAACTATTCTGTTAGTGTAGAAATATTTTACAGCATCACATGTAAATTTATTTAATCTTAATTTATAACTATGACCCTCGTTGATATTGAAATCGTTTATTTAAATGCTCATGCACTTCTTGATAGTACAAAAAAAATACATTTTTAACAAAATAAACATTAGAAATTCTAGTCCATTGAAATGTTTACTGAAAACTGTTTCCAACTGATTGACTTGATTTTTAATCATTTCTTTGGCCTTGATAAAATTCGTTTCAGATCTTATTTCCGGTGGTAGAACATTCCATATTTTTCCTGTTTTTCTAAGATAACTCCCAGGAACATCCGATACAGTGACATCATCTCTTGTCTTTGATCTGGTGCATCTGCTTTTAGGCTGTATATCTTCCCGGTACTGTTGATCTTTATGCGTTTTAAATGCTAAAATTAGGATTCTGCGTCCTGTTATTTTTTTTGAAACGATACGATACGATACGACTTCTGAAATTTGTCTCGAATAAAACGATACGATACGAGACGCCTCGACCAATAACGAGACAAATCCGATATAATACGATACGATATCGGGATCTCGACTGCAGTGGCGTACCTAGGGTAAATGGCGCCTATGACAAACACCGATTTTGCGCCCCTTTCCGACGATAGGTTACTTAAGTTTTATTTTCTAAAAACTATTTTAGAATCGGGTGAAAAAATCACACAAGTTAAATTTTTTATCTTTCTTGCTTTAGCTGACGCGGGCTGACGCAAATTGTTTAATTATATTATCAAAGTCCAAAGTCATTTTTTGGTCATTTCTCGTTCTACGCTAAGTAAAGCAAGATCACATAATCGACTTCTCTTTCATCATGAAAATAATTTTGGAGAGTTTTTAAATCTAAAGCTGCTTCATGAAAGTTCATTTTAGGGTCCTGCAACCTCTTTTGAACGCGGTCAATACGAATTAAGATCTTGTTCCAAAACCCTAGCAACGTTAGAAAGTCATATGTTAATATTTGACTATAGAGTTGCTTTGCGTCGCTTTTAGTTTCACAAGTTGCGCTTTCAATGTCCAATATGTTCGGGAGAACTTCCAATATTTGCTCGAGATATTTGTTAACAGGTTGCACTGATTCCGTTTTTGCATGCCACATGGTATCGGAGTCAGACTTTAAAGCCACGGGTACACCAGCTTTGAGTTTTTCCCAACACTGGGTTGAACGAGAGAAGAAAACATAAAGTGCATCGATGGTTCCGAAAAAAGTTACCAACATTACTTCTTCCTTGGCTGCATGGACGCCTACCAAATTGAGAGATTGATTATCACAATTCACAAATATTGCCATGTTCTTTTTTTTTTTGATTTTTTGATGAGCACCAGTCTTGTATCCAGCCATAACAGCAGCATTACCATAGCACTGTGACCTACAATCTTGTAAATTCATATTGTTTTTCTCTAACTGCTTCAATATTTCTTGAACAAATCTTGCAGCGTCCTTATCGCTTATTGGTATAAAACCAAGAAATGATTCTTTAATCTGAACGGTTTTTTTCTCAACATATTTATCAGACATTTATTCACGATGAGCAACTATTCTGCATTTCTTTTTTCCCAATACAAAATCACATTTATAGAGATAAAGAGAGCCAGAGGCATAGAGGACATGGAGAAACAAACGAAAAACGAATGCGTGCTTTTTCCTACGCAGTTTTGTAATACACATGTATTTATCTCTATAAAATTATTTTTTTATTTTCATTTGCGTATTTATACTTTAGGCGCTTTTTGCGCCCCCTTCAGTTGGCGCCCATGGCACGTGCCATGCCTGCCATACCCTAGTTACGCCTCTCCTCGACTGAAATGTCAAATGTGGAAATTTTGTGTCGATATAAAACGAGATAACATAGAATGATGAACTATAAGCGACAGACAATATTAATAACTACATTAAAGGAATTTATTGAAAAAAATATTTAAATATTAAAAAATTTCAAAATTTATAAAAATTTACAAAATTTATAAAAATTTACAAAATTTATAAAAATTTACAAAATTTATTTTTTTTTAAACTTCAAATAAGTTTCATTTGTTCAGTTTCGGTACATCTATTTGTCTAAATGTAGACTCTAAATGATGATAAACGCGAGAAAGTACCTGCATGCAAGAATTAAGAAAGTTGGCAAGAAAGAAGCTGAGAAAGTTTCGAA
Organism: Erpobdella octoculata; assembly: GCA_963978895.1. Classification (NCBI taxonomy): domain Eukaryota; kingdom Metazoa; phylum Annelida; class Clitellata; order Hirudinida; family Erpobdellidae; genus Erpobdella; species Erpobdella octoculata. The sequence continues at coordinate 4,349,735 of OZ022245.1, read as the reverse complement.
TTCCAGCTGCAGAGGACGTGCACACTACAGGTGACACACACATACTCACATACAACCAAGAATATAATCGCGATTATAAAGATATATCTTAGATGAGCTACTATTACGGTCAATTACGGATATCGAAACACTAAAATAATCATTCCAATTCTATATAACAAATTTGACAAAATAAGTTTATCAAACAGACTAAACCAAAACATAAACATAGAATGACATTAATAATAGTCATCAATAATAATAGTCAGCGAGTACGATTTCCTTGCCAACCGTTGACGCCGGTTCGCATATTTCTAAATGGAAGTATGCAGAGGTCGACTAGCAGCCTAAGAGGGGCGTGGGCCACGCCGCGTGGCTTAACCGTTTATATGGCTTAACATCTGCTTTAGATATCTTTGATTACTATTCTCAATGTGGCACTTAAAAAAGCTATAGAACAAAGACGAGCTGGTTTTATATATGTTATATATATATTGAAATATGTTGCCGGTTCCCAGACTAAAAATAGTAAATAATGGGGCTACAGGCTGTTAGAAAAACCGAATTTAAAGTGGGGATAATAAGAGTTAAATAGTTATGAACTTCTGTCAATAGGTAAATTAATTAATCAATGTTGATGAATCAATTGCAAATATTCACAGTTGTGACAATCGTTAATTAAATATGTATGACTTTCGTTATTTATTGAAAAATATTTTTTTTAATCTCGGAATTTTTTTCGAGATTTTATACGAGAACAAAGTTTAAGTCTCGCTATTTTATTTTGATACGAGACTTCCCCCGCAGGCTGTATCGTTTTAAAAACGATACGGGATTTCCCGTTTCAAATTTAGCGATTGTTCTTTACTTCGACGTCGTTGATGCTTATGATGAGTTTTCGGCCTAATTAAATTCGGACTGAGGTCTGAATGTTTTTACCAATGCTTTTATTAACTCGTCGTCTCTGTTTGTTTCTCTGTCTGTCTGTTTGTTTCTCTGTCTGTTTCAAATCTTGCAATCAATTTTTGAGTCACTTCCTGATGATAGATTTTTTTCAAATTTTGCACACATGCTCAAAATAGAAGACAATGCAATATTCAATTATTAGTTTTACAATAAGTCAATTAATTTAGTTAATTTTAATTAATTTCGATATTTCGATATAATTAAGATATTTCGACTTTAATATAAAATAAAAGAGTAATATAAGAAAAAATTGATTGCAAAATTTGTGTTTTAATTACATATAAAAGCATTGGGTTTTAAAAATTCGTTTTCAATTTACTTGTTGTAGTATAAGGGTGTCTTTCGGTTTCGTCGTTTTACAGGTATTTCTGCTGAAGCTCGCCGATGCAATCGGTTCCTGGCAAGATCGTTTCAGAGAGTCGCAATAAACTTTGAAAATAAAACGAGAATTGTTAATATTATTAATATTAATAATTTTTAATTTAATTTTATTAGTTTTATTCAAAATATATTACTAATACGCTTCCGAATTAATTGCAATTATATTGGTAGGAGCAAATTACAATTAACTAAATATGACATAATTAACTAATTAATGTAACGATGACGTAGGTAAAGGCTCAACATATGGAATATTTTTAAGGAGCATGCAACCACTTGCATTTTTTTTCAACTAAAATTGAAAATACCTCCTTAGCGATTAAAAAATTAGGGTATCCAAAAGCAAATTAATAAGCATTAACTAGTTATTAAATGGAACGATAAAAAAAGATCGCATTATGGAATATTTATATACTCCGATAAAGAAAACAAGTAAATTAAAAACGAATTTTTAAAACCCAATGCTTTTATATGTAATTAATGTTGATGTCAGATGATTATTAAGTATAAAAAGTTCGCTTGTGCAAGTATTTGAACTCACGACCTGACGAGGAATACAATCCTCGAGCAATACCGCTAGTCCACCAACACACAACTATGACTTATCATTTATTTGCGAAATGTCATATTTAAATCATTATGAAACCGTATTGAAACTGAAACAAAATTAAATTATCGATTAAAATTTAACGACAAATATTTTTTTAAACCAAAATATCTTGAAAGTTAAAAATGTGAAAGAAAAAATATTCGTCGATCAGTGCGCTTGAACTCATGACCTCGAGCTTCTAGGGCAGACACTTATCCACCAAGCCACTGTAGCTTGATTTAATTTTCATGACGTTCTGCTAGTCACGAATATAAATTATTATATTTCTTCCCATATAAAAATGAAATTAATTAAAATTAACTAAATTAATTGACTTATTGTAAAACTAATAATTGGTGGTGGATAAGCGGTAAAGCGTTCGCCTGTCGCCTCGTAGGTCGGCGGTTCGAATCTCACCGGCGTCACCATCGTAGCTCCCTTGAGCAAGGAGTTTACACGCATTGCTCAGGTTGAGTGTCTCCGGGGTTAATAACTCCTTTCACTAACCTTAAAAAAAAAATAAAATAAAAAAAAATAAATAAAAAAAATAAAATTGAATATTGCATTGTCTTCTATTTTGAGCATGTATGCAAAATTTTAAAAAATCTATCATCAGGAAGTGACTCAAAAATTGATTGCAAGATTTGAAACAGACAGAGAAACAGAGACGACGAGTAGATAAAAGCATTGTAGAAAAAAGAAAAGCCAGATAGCTATAAGCCAATACAATTAGTTAATAATTGAGAATCATTTTATGTTTCATTTTTAATTAAGTGAACGACAGAAATAAACCTTGACCGATTTTTTTGCCTTTTGCTCTCGTTTATTTTCGCATATTTGGTTTACGGTTTACTTACAGCAAATGTTTGATAAGTTGATTGTTGCTGCTACGTATTAGTTTCAGTTCTAGCATTACTATCACTAAAGTGTTTTGAAAAGGAACGAAAAACAAAACAAAATAGTGTTAATAATAGAAACAGAATAGAATTAGAAAATAATTTTTGAAATGATAAATAAATAGAATAAAACAGAAATTTTTAGCAATAGTAATTAAAATCAACAGCACAGTCGATTCATCATGGTCGCCATTTTGTTTCACTTTCTATTATCTTTGTACTGTGTTTTAATTGACAGCGAAAACGAAACTACTTTACAAAAGAGAGAAAGAAAAAAAAAGAAAAGTTATTTTGGCTCTGTGTCACACTTGATGGCGGTAATGCTGTCAGCATGGAGGGAGTTGCTCGTCCGTAAAATTGCGTGAGAAATTCCTATTCTTAACGGTATAAAAATTTGAATAAAAACTGCAGAATTAAATTAAATATATTTCCTTCCTTCTCGTAATTAAAACTTTTTTCAGTCGCAAGGACTCCATTGGTGTGAACAAAAAACAGGAGAACTATTTTGAAAAGTAAAAATATTTCGGATTTATACTCGTAGTTTTAAATTGTACTAATAGGACGCCAGATGATTTTTCTTACAAGATAAAAAAAAGTGAATAATGTTTATATTTTTCTGCTTTTAATAATTTTGTGCATTTGCAGATGTATGAATTTGTCCAAAATAAATATTTAATCACAGGCTGTGAACAAGTTTTTGTCAATTAGAAATTGAGTGGTTCCATCATGTTTAGAATAGTTTCATTTGAAAAAGATGACAAAAAAAACCGAAAACTGAAACAGTATTTTTCTAGACTTGTTTTAATTTTTAATTTTAAAACACGTAAGCCCAACAAAGTAAAACAGAGATAAAATTCATTTGGGTTTTTTAATTGCAATAAATATACTCTGATGATGGCACAAGAAACCAAAACTGGTCAGTTAGTTTAAGATAATAAAATGTTTACTTATATATTTGAATGTGTGGAAAAAAAACTAATAGCGGACATTCAAGAACTTAGAAAGAAAGTGTTAAATTCGCAATGGGCTATGACGTTCAACAAATGTTGTATCAAAGAATATATATGTATATATATATATATATATATATATATATATATATATATATATATATATATATATATATATATATATATATATATATATATATATATATATATATATATATATATATATATATATATATATATATATATATATATATATATTTATATATATATATATATATATATATGAATTTGAATTTGAATTTGTTTATTATGAGAACCAAAAAAAACGTCTATAGAATCTAGCAATAAAAAATTAATGTCTGAAAGTTATATTTTTGATGAAGAGGAGCTACATCAGGCTCCTCTATACTGACAGAAGCTGGAGGACTCGCGACTCCTAAGAGATGCGGTCCTTGAAAGCGTTTACTGTCGGGGCGTCAATTGCGTATTGCGTAAGCGCATTCCATGGAGCGACAATCCGGTTTGTGAAGAAATTGTATCGCTCTTCGCAACCTCTGACTGGCGCTCTAATGTACAGTTGTGGCCACGCAGATTGTATGCCGTGTGGCCGGCTGCTCGAGTTTGCGGAACGGAAAAGCTGACGTCGTCAATGTTGCGGGCGATTTTTAACTGCTCGATCAGGTCACATCTCGAACGGCGGTCTTGTAGCGTTGTGATTCCAAGCTGTTGCAGACGATGTTCATAGGGCTGATGTTTTAGTGTTGCAAAGATTCGTGTTGCCCGACGTTGGACCTGCTCAAGAAGGTTAATATCGCCCTTTTGATAAGGCGACCAAGATTGATCAGCAACTTCAAGATTTGGGCGGACGTAGGAGAGGTAAAGTGTACGCCACAGTATGAGGTTGCGGCTGCGGAAAGCTTTTCTGAGTCGGCTGAGCATATGATTGGCTGATGACGCTGCTTTTTCGACCTGTGCTCGGACCTTTAGATCATCTGAGACGAGAACACCAAGATCACGTTCGACTTTTGTGACTTCGAGTGGTCGCCGCGTGCCGTCAATATGTCTCATAGAGTATTATATATATATATATATATATATATATATATATATATATATATATATATATATATATATATATATATATATATATATATATATATATATATATATATATATATATATATATATATATACATATATATATATATATATATATATATATATATATATATATATATATATATATATATACATATATATATATATAGATATATATATATATATATATATATATATATATATATATATATATATATATATATATATATATATATATATATATATATATATATATATATATATATAGCTGTGTGTATATGTATGTATATTCATATAAAAACATTAAAATATAAACATTTAAATAAATATCGTTGCAATTTTGTTTTGAAAAACTAGCTCAGTGGAAAATAATACAGTAAAAACCTTATTTTTAATATCTAAGGTTTTAAAAAAATGAGTGAGCAAAATTTACTTTCATTAAATTTGTCCTGCTTGGATTTTGTCGTATTTAACTTCAAGAAAATATTTTTTGAGCCATCTTCTGAAATAGAATGTCTTCCTTTTAAGGTTAAAAACAGCGTGAAGCTCCCATTCAGAATGTTTAGTGATGTTATTTTAAGAAGTCAAAAAAGAGGAATGAAACATGGATCTGAATTTATAATTCCATTTTTTCTTAAGTTTGAATGTTATCATGAGTTAAGACTTCAAGAAATTGAAATTCACAAATTTTTTCAGCCTTTAAAAACTATTCTCAGCCGAGGAAATCTTACTTGTGTTTCTTTTACTGGAAAATATAATTTTGACTTTTTAGACAATGAAGAAACAAAAGGTAATGATTTTTCAAATTTTCATAATTATTTTTGCAAAAATCCTTGTTTGTTTTTTAATTTGACAAGTTTGGAATTACATATATTTTGTCAAGATATCAAAAGTTTTTACGAAAAAAATGTAAAAAATTTGTCTACGTGGTTTTGTCCTAAATTAGTAAATCTTTCTTTGCATTGCCCTTGTAAAAACATACTTCGCAATAAAGAAGATCTAATTGATATTCTCAAACTTGAATTTCCTTACGAAAATTTAAAAACTTTGAGCATATCTGGTTGTGGATATGCTAGAAAAACCATAAGTAAATTTTCTTACTTTGTTAATATTAAAAAATTAACTATAAGTACATTTGTTGGACATTCATTGGAAGAACTGGTTGACTCAATATCTTGTCTTTCTAATTTAACGTGGCTCGATATGAGTGAAAACCATTGCTTTCAGGTAGCTAATTATGAAAATCTAAAACTGATAGACAAACTGATAAACTTGTTACCTAACTTAACTTATTTGGATATAAGTAATTCATTTATGCACTTGACTAATGTAGAACGTTTTACGTGGACACACTCAAGAAAATTTCAGTTTTTTGGCTTACGTTATAAGGCCTTTATGGCACGTCCATCAGATGTACATGAAGTTTTTTTCAACATCAACTCTGAAATTGTAAGTAATTTTTGCACAATTGAAGGAATTATTGCGTCAATGAAAAATGTTTACTGGAAAAATAAAAGGTTTTCAGAGTGTGTTTTCTATTTCAATATTATGACAGAAAATAAAAATAATAAACCAATTATAAAAAAACATCTTCCAGTTATAATTGAACTTTTAAACTTAGGACTTTTTCATAACATTCTAAATTACGACGATGTTGGACAGCTCTTTCGGCTTTATTGCTCTTTATCGACATTTGGTTTAAGAAAAACTGACATTAAACATTTTGTAAACGTTATATTGAGTTCTGGATTTATTTACAATAAAACAATCTTGCAGTCAATAATAATTTTAGAGGATATTTTCTGGAAAGAGTTATTATCGCCATGTCACGGTTGGATTTCTCTTCTTTTGCAATTTGATTTCAAAACGTTACACGTTTACGAGATTACCATAATTGTATGTCTTCTAATGTTGGCCTATGAAAAATATTACAAGTTTACAAAGAGTTTAATTCCAGAAGCTGATGCTATTCTTGAATTTGTTGATTTGAATTCAGAAGATCGAGACCTTGCAACGGATTTTTTTCAAAGACATGAAGAATTGAAAAAAGAAAGTAATGTGCGACAATTCGTTTACTACCCCATCCTAGATTCTCCATTAAACATTATTGATGCTAATTACTATATGTACTATGTCAACATATTATAAATTACTCATTACTTTTTATCATTTTTTATTCAATGATTTCATTTTACATGTAGAAAATAAAAATCTATATTTAAAATTCCTCCGATGTTGTTCCACTGACCGTTATAATTTTGAGACAGGGTTTGTCATTTATTTTTTTGACTAGCGGGGTTACTCGTCGTTGCTCGAGGTTCTTAGAGGTTTTTCTATCGGTTTTTTCTCTTGGTCTTGTTTCCTTCCCCGCTTGCTTTTTTGCTCTTTTCGCTCTTCCTCTTTTCTCCCTTTTCCGCTCGCCATTCCCGCTTCTTTTCCTTTTTCTGCTTCCGGTTGTTTTCCCGTTCACGCTCGCTTTCCCGTTTCCGTTCTCGTTCCTTACATCGTTTAGCCCATAAAACGTAAAATATATTTACTAAAAGTTGCTTGAAACCTTTAAACATTTTTACGTAAACTAAATTTGAATGTTATTATGCAACTAGTGGGATACCCGGCGTTACCCGGTGTTTTTAGAGATTCTTCTATCGTTTTTATTCCTGCTCCCGTTTCCTTGGCCGCTTGCTATCTCACTCCTGGCTGCTTTCCTGTTCCCGCTTGCTCTCCCGTTCCCGGTCGTTTTCTCGTTTGCGGTCGTTTCTTTGCTCCTTTTTTGCTCTCCCGAGTTTTTTTCCTTTCTCGCTTGCTCTTCCGCTCTCGGTCACTTTTCAGTTTTAGTTTGCTCACCCGTTCCCGCTCATTCCGCTCTCTTTCCCGTTCCCGTTTTTTATGAAATTTTTAGTGTACATTTGATAGGTCTGAAATTAGGTCCATATCTATATGGGATGTTTTTTTAGAGTATTTTTTAAAATATATTCTGTCGGGATTACAATTTTCTGTTTGCGCTATCTATGCGGCATGGCGATAGGTAAAAGTAAATAGGGGAGATGGGGGATTTTTTAATCTCTGGGGCACATTGATCTTTTGGCAATAACGTAATAATTTCTAAATAAAAATGCAATGCATAATTGTTTATGGTCTTTAATTGTTTTTCTTCTAATTTTAGTCCTATTTTCTTTTCAACAATCCGCCGTTGAAAATTGAAAACACGAAAGTTTATTTTGACCGGTGAAAAGTAAATTTTCCCAACGGGTGAGTCTCTATAATTACAAATTAGATAAATATTTTTTGAGGGAAATTAATTTTGCATTGTATAAAGTGTATAAACGTACGTCTAAGGCTTATTTTATTGCATATTTAAATTCTCAAGCAACATTTGTTGATGAGATATCGCCATTTATAGTATGCTCCTTGTCATGGTTGTTTTTTTATCTTTACCGATATGAGGTACGTTGATCTGTAGATCAAACTGCCCATTGTCTTTAGATACTAAATGTACGCATTCTCCTGGCATTGGAGGTTTAATGTGATCCTATAATTTGATATTTTCTATTATTGTTATTGCAAAAACGCAATTCGTTTTCTTCGTAGGTTTGGTTTGGTTTCACAATGGTAAGACATTATCAGCGAAAGACAGAGCGAGGTACAACACTGGTTAAAGTAATGGGAATAGCAATGTCAAACCTCAGTTAGCAGCAGAAAAAGCCCTGTTCTGCACTCTGACTGTTCTGTGTTGAAAATCAATGAATATGTTGTAGTTAGTTAGATTCAAAACAAAAAAAAGTTATTCACTACATCTGACAAACAATGTTAGAAGATGGTGAATTATTAATAAAGTTCCTGAAAAGGGAGAGGACGTCATCATTTAATTTTATTTGTGTTAAATGATGAATTATTCCAATTTGAAAGAGGTGACATTGTTTGTAGACTTCGAGACCCAATTTAGCATGGCGGGACTGCTCGAGCCAGTCGTCACATGGTCTTTGCAGTAGATTTATCCATTTTTCCTAACCTGCGTTGAATTTATAGTGCCCGTATGTGGGGCACTTTGATCTTTTTTAGGGCTTGCACCAAAGTTCAATCAATCAATCAAACAAGATTTTTATAGCGCTATTTCCGTAGTGTTCAATAGCGTTCGGTCGTGAACTTATTAAACAGATATGTTTTAAGTCCACGACGGAAAGCTGTGAGAGAAGTAGAGTTAGTAAGAGAAGAAGGAAGAGAGTTCCAGAGATAGGGACCAGAGTAGGAGAAAGAGCGTTTAGCAAAAGAATGCTTAATTTAACAATAGTTCTCTTATATTATAAAATGTCAAACTGAATTGAATACATAGAGGAGATGTTCCTATATGTAATTAAAAAGAAAAAAGTAGATTTTTTGAACGGCTTGACTGTTATCTCCAAAAAACCTCAAAAGAGATCAAATAGCCCCCCCCCCCCCATCTCCCCTATAGTGTTTGTGGCTATCGGTAATTCGGTTTAAACTAACACAGCTTTAAACATGCGTTAGTGAAATAAATATTTTAACAATTTTAAGACTGTTTTTTTCAGATATGACAGACTTCTTATTATACTTCAAGCTTCGTAATCTTTCTCATAAGCGGCCCGCTGTTTGAAAGTGTAATACATTCTCGGCTCTAAGCCATAAACACGATGAAAAGTGATAATTAGGGGTAGGGTTAGGGTTAGGGTTAAGGTTGCCACAAAATAGGACTATTTAATTGGAAGAATCGGAACAGGCCACTTATGGGAAAGATAACCCAACCTTCGTGGCTCTCGGTAATTTCAATTTATTAATTGGTTTATTATTATTAATACTATTATATTCGGTTCGTGCAATATTTTGTAGGATTATTATGCGTATCATCGAAACGGCTGAACCGATTTTTATGCACTTTTTTGTGAACATTTGGTAGGTGTGAGAATAGGGTGTAATCTATTTAGTATTTTTATTAAAGAAAATATTTTACCAATTTTAATCAATTAGCAAGAAAGTATTCAATTTTAACAATTTTCAGACAAACTATTTATTATACTTCAACCTTTGTGACTCTCACTAATTTCTTTTTTTTTTTAATCTAAATATATAAAAGAACATGTCCTGACTGACTGATTGACTGATTATCAACGCCGAGCTCAAACGCCTCATCCTAGGAACGTGAAATTTGGAACTTATATTACTTTTATTGCGTAAGCATCCACTAAGAAAGGATTTTTGAAAATTTTGCTCCTGAGGGGAAGAAACTGGAAAACAATCTTTTTGTTTCTAAAACCAAAAATGAGGAGATTTTGAAATTCGGTATATGGATTCTTCTTGAAAAATAAAAAGATACGTGTTTCACCATTTTTTAAAAATTCGGTTTTCCGCACCTCAAATGTGGGTTGGAAAATTGGGTTATTTGGTTTTTAAAGTAGCTGCTACTCAAAAACTGTGAATGCTACAGGAGTAAAAATTAGTATTTAGTTTCTACTCCAAAAATAATGAAATACGTGTACTAGCATTTTTTGAAAATTTGGTTTCCAGGACTTCAAATGTGGGGTGGAAAATAGGGTTGTTTTTTAAAGTAACTGCTAGTCAAAAACTGTAAATACCACAGATGTAAAAATTAGTATTTAGTTTCTATTCTAAAAATAAAGATATACGTGTTTCACCATTTTTTACAAATTTGGTTTCCAGGACCTCAAATGTGAAGTGGAAAAAGGGTTATTTGATTTTAAAATAACTGCTACTCAAAAACTGTAAGTGCTACAGATGGGAAAATTAGTATTCTGAGGTTTTGTGCCGGTTAAAAGTAGATGAGTTCAGTTTATCACCGGACGGACGGGCCAAGGCGTTATTTTAGGGTTTTCATACGGCCCTGTCCAAACATAAATCAAGGTGGGACGGGCCGAGATTTTTAACCAAGTATATAGACATTTTAGTGATTTTAGGGTGTTCAGACGGGCCGGGCTAAACCTGAAGTCAAGGTGTGACGGGCCGAAGTTTTTCATCAAGTATATAGAACTTCTAGGCCTGTAAAAACGGGCCGGGCCCATATTAGACGGGCCGTGCCGGGCCAGGAATTTCGGTTTTTGAAACGGGCTGGGCCAAGTTGTCGACGGGCCGAGCCGAGACCTAAAAAATTGATCCGTGCAGTACTCTACTAGGCTTGGGACTGGATCGCATATATATATATATATATATATATATATATATATATATATATATATATATATATATATATATATATATATATATATATATATATATATATATATGTGTGTGTGTGTGTGTGTGTGTGTGTGTGTGTGTGTGTGTGTGTGTGTGTGTGTGTGTGTGTGTGTGTGTGTGTGTGTGTGTGTGTGTGTGTGTGTGTGTGTGTGTGTGTGTGTGTGTGTGTGTGTGTGTGTGTGTGTGTGTGTGTGTGTGTGTGTGTGTGTGTGTGTGTGTGTGTGTGATTGTGTGTGTATGTATGTATAGTACAGCTAAAAGTAAACATGCGTGTTCAAATGCTTCAAGATCCATCTGCCGACACATTTTCAAAACAATTGTTAGATATCGGTGATGGAATTGTTAGATATCGGTGATGGAAAAGTTGCTGTCCATGCAAATACTGGCTGCATAAAATTGCCAACCGATTTCTGCACAATCATTAATTTGCAAAAGTCTCTCATTGACAGCATATTTCCGTATGTACACACACAATACATGAATCATGAACAGTGATATTCAAGTTAACTGTAACACTAACTGAAATCGGAAAATAATAGAAAAATAATGGTCAGTTAAGTGTAATAGTAATAGTAACTGAAATACGGCAAATAACTCTAACTGTAATAGTAACTGAATAATAAATTCAGTTAAATAATACAAAAATAATTAATAACTGAAAAATATTTTTAATGTAATTTTTTTCTAAATAAATTAATTATTAGATTTATTTTTTTATCTAAAGATAAAAATCGAGTTCTTTGGTGTTAGCAAACAAATAGTATATATGGTGCTGTTTAGTTATTCGCGGCATTTTGTTATTATTGATAGTTGATAGTGCTGTTGCAATCGTCTTCTGATGAATTGTGCCAACCTCCTTTGAAAAGATTTAAGAGGCTTGCCCAAGAAATTGAAGCTTCCAGTTCTCCGAGCAAGCAATCTAGGCACGGATGTTTTGTTGAGGAAAAACTTAATGCTTATCTTGGGGCTTCAAAAAGATTAGCTGCTAATCAAACTGGATTAAGTTTCTGGACAGCCTCAGAGACAGTGTATCCTCTAATAGCGGCCTTCGCTAAAGATAAGTCTCTGCACCTGCTTCAGAAGCATATGTGGAGCGCATCTTCTTGGTTTGCAGTGATATGACTGCAGGAAAAAAAAGCAGGCTCTCCAAGAATCTAGAAACTCGTGTTTTTTTTTAAATGAACTCGAAGTTTTGCCATTTTGTAAATAATGATATAAAAAAATTTTTTTTTGGCTTTGTATAGAATCTACAGTAAACTGAAACTTTAACTTAAAAATAAATAAGTGTAATAGTAACTGAAAAATGTTTGTGGAAAAATAACTTTAACTGAAACTGAAAAATGTTGTAACTTTAACTGTAACTGTAACTGAAAAGTTGTAACTGAAATATCACTGATCATGAATTGCTGCGAAGGAGACAACAGGAACCTGTGTCAACAGGAAGTCACCAACTTTTTGGCAGAAACCTCGTGCGTTGTTACCTGCAGCTCCTGAGGATCTTATAATTTACTGGAAAGCGTGTGGACATTTGTATCCAAATCTTGCTGTTGTTGCCTGTCGTTTTTTGGGTACACAACCTTTAAGCGTTAACAGTGAGCGCGCATTTAGCACTGCAGGGAACATTTGTAATGACAAAAGATTGTGTCTTTCTGCGCAGAAAACTGAAATGTTGCTAATGAAAAACCTGCCTATATTAAATTTTGAGTATTAATTAATTTATTTGCAAATCATTAAAAAAAAACTGTTGTGTTTTAATAAACATGAGTTCTTTTCTAAATCAACTTTTCGTTCTTTTAGATTAAACAGATGGTATATATGTATGTGTATGTGTATGTGTATGTGTATGTGTATGTGTATGTGTATGTGTATGTGTATGTGTATGTGTATGTGTATGTGTATGTGTATGTGTATGTGTATGTGTATGTGTATGTGTATGTGTATGTGTATGTGTATGTGTATGTGTATGTGTATGTGTATGTGTATGTGTATGTGTATGTGTATGTGTATGTGTATGTGTATGTGTATGTGTATGTGTATGTGTATGTGTATGTGTATGTGTATGTGTATGTGTATGTGTATGTGTATGTGTATGTGTATGTGTATGTGTATGTGTATGTGTATGTGTATGTGTATGTGTATGTGTATGTGTATGTGTATGTGTATGTGTATGTGTATGTGTATGTGTATGTGTATGTGTATGTGTATGTGTATGTGTATGTGTATGTGTATGTGTATGTGTATGTGTATGTGTATGTATATGTGTATGTGTATGTGTATGTGTATGTGTATGTGTATGTGTATGTGTATGTGTATGTGTATGTGTATGTGTATGTGTATGTGTATGTGTATGTGTATGTGTATGTGTATGTGTATGTGTATGTGTATGTGTATGTGTATGTGTATGTGTATGTGTATGTGTATGTGTATGTGTATGTGTATGTATATGTGTATGTGTATGTGTATGTGTATGTGTATGTGTATGTGTATGTGTATGTGTATGTGTATGTGTATGTGTATGTGTATGTGTATGTGTATGTGTATGTGTATGTGTATGTGTATGTGTATGTGTATGTGTATGTGTATGTGTATGTGTATATGTATATGTATATGTATATGTATATGTATATGTATATGTATATGTATATGTATATGTATATGTATATGTATATGTATATGTATATGTATATGTATATGTATATGTATATGTATATGTATATGTATATGTATATATATATAAACGAAAGCAGGCGGGAACGGAAAATCGACCAAGAGCGAAAGAGCCAGTGGGAAAGAGGAAGTGACCGGGAGCGGGAGAGCTACCGAGAGCGGGAAAGCGACCGGGAGTGGTAAAGCGACCGGGAGCGGGAAAGCGACCGAGAACGGGAGACAGGCGGAAACGGGAGAGCGACCGGGAGCTTGAGAGCAAACGGGGAAGGAAACGGGAGCGAGAAAGAAAAACGATAGAAAAACCTCTAAAAATTCCGGGCAACGCCGGGTACCCTGCTAGTACTTTATAATAAATCTCGGTCCGTCTCGGCTTCACTTCAAGTCCTAAAAATCACGGCCTGGGCTGGCCCGTGCAGTACTCTAAACAATAGAGACATACATGTGTTTTTTGAGAACCCATCTGGATCATTTTATAGGCAGGAAATTCGAACTGGTCTTGGTGATGATTATGATGATGATGATGATGATGATGAGGAGGAGGCAGACCAGTTCCTGTACGTCTTTAAAATACATTGGGCGTATTTTGTAGAAAGTCAAGTATTTTTATTAGTATTTTTTTGACAATCTTTCAATGTTCGTGGCGTTAATCGTTAGACTTCTAGGCCACGAAAAAGGGTCCTTTGCAAAGGCAGTCATTTATAGGCGCCTACCTTTTTAGCAATGCGAGTGAACTCCTTGCTTAAGGGAGTTACGCTGGTGACGCCGGTGTCGAAAACAATTACAATCAACGTCTGTTCAACGAATGGTCCTACTCTATTAAATCCTGCGAAATAAATTCTTACGAAATTACGAACAACAAAAACATAATCCGGCGTTGCGCCGCCACAACAACCATAACAAATGCATCAATAATGCAGTCGTTGCATAATCAAAAGGCTTAATCTCCTTGATATGTATTAAAGAATCCGTACACGAAGGTATAGAAACTAATAGAAAGAGTCATTAAACTTTAAACAATTTGAACTCCCCTGTCATGATAATGGACTCGACGTATGAACTACCGCTTGGAAGAAGACTAAGCTAATGGAAGTTTCAAAACATGGATTCCTAGAATTACATGTTACGAAAATACCTATTAAAGTTATCAACAGCAAATTTTACTAAGTTTAAGTTGAACTTATGATGCGCCCCTGGACTTAGTTCTTGACCCTTAATTTCTTGTTCTATTTATCTCGGAATTTCTTAATATTATATTTTATTCTTCTCTCGGTAATCAAATTTATGCTACCAATTCATATGTTTATTCCTCTATCTCTGACTTGTATTGAGATTTTTGTTAATAAAATATCTTCTTGCTCCAATCTATTAATTTCTGGAGTTCTTCAATGCGTCTCAAGTAGGGTTGTTACAGTTACTGAATCTAAAACTGAAACATTCAGTTAACTGAATCTTTTTAGATTCAGTAACTTCAACTGAAACTGAAACTGAATCTTTTTTAAAAACTGTAACTGAAACTGAATCTATTGAGAAAACTGAATATAACTGAATCTTTTAGAATGAATATTTTTTATTATTTTATTATATTATTTTTATGTTTGCGGTTAAATGTTTTGATTCTATGGCACGGACGATAACTTCGGTCGAAGTTAGGAATAGTTCTTTCTTTTTGTTTCGTGTTAGTGTTCTGTTGCTTGCGTTGTTTTTCGAAGATTTTCAAATTTTTAGAATTACCAGAATGGAAGATACTTGTGTTAGTAATAACATTGTTATGGACGAATCTACCGAGGAAGAAGTATCGTTTATTCAACAAAATGAGTCGGAATCTGCTTTAGGACCTCCAACGAAAAAAGCTAGATTCAACAAAACAAGACCTATACTAACCCGGTACATGAGTTGGAGCCGATATTAAGTGCAATATTTGTTCTGTAATTTTGAAGGTAAAAATTTCAAAAATTTAGAGTCTCACTTGAGGAAGCATGAAACAGAATACGTAGAGTATTTAGAGGAAAAAAAATAGCTATGATATCAAAAACACAAAGTAAGTCTATTAAACGACCCTTTTCACATTTGAAAAACCAGCCAACAATTGAAAACTGTTTTGTTGTTAAAGAACTCAAAAATGACATTAAAAAAGGCTCCAATGCCTATAATAAGGCTGCCCATGCTATCGCCTCAGCATTTGCTGCAAACAGTTTGCCATTTCTTTTGATCGAAGAACCTTCTGTTAAAAATATGTTTGCAGTTGTGTCGGAAGGTCGTTTACTAACCTTGCCGAACCGACACGATATATCCACAAAAGTGTCCGAATTAGTAAAAGAATTAAAACGATCTGTTGAATTATCATTGAATTCAGCGAAGTATGTGTCAATCACAACAGATGGTCTCGGCCATGTTATTCATCGGTAAGGATGGGAATAACTTGCTATTATTTTGATCGAAACATCAATAAAATAAGAAGTGCTTTTCTGACTTGTAGAACAATTACGCAACCCATTACAGGCTTTGCTCTTAGCAGATGTCAGCATAATTTGGGTGACGACAAGCTGGAAGCTGAAGTCTTTTATAAATTCAAGAAAGAATTTTTAAGCTAAATACATTTTTTAAACATGTCTGTGTTGCAAAGTGTTTTTTATAGTAAATTTCTTCTTGGTAGTTTACCTAAAAAAATTGGAAAAAAAAACTTAATCTAACTGTAACTGAAACTGAAACTGAATCTTTAAAGATTCAGTTTACTGAAACTGAAACTGAATCTTTGTAAAGTTTCAGTTACTTTAACTGAAACTGAAACTGAATCTTTTTTCAAAACTGTAACAACTTTAGTCTCAAGCTAAACCCTGTTAAATCTAAACAAATCTACTTTAATTAACCTTTGTAAATATCCAATCTAATATTTTTTTTTAGTTTTAGCTTTCCATCCCTCCTATCTATTATCCCATATCCCTCCTCTCTTATTTGTAACCTAGGTTTTCTTTTTGACTCTAACCTGCCTTAATTTCTATAAACGTCGTAGCAACCAGCTTCTTCCACTTCTTCACAACATCTTTTGGTCTCTTCTCTAATTCTGTCTAGTTTTCTATACTTGATTACTGCAACTCACTCTATTTTATAGTCTCCATGAAACTTCCCTTTTGCTCCTATCTAAAGCCGTAAAGCCGTTAATTCGGCTGCTCGTCTTGTCACACGCACTTTTCGGTTTTCTCATGTTTCTCTTTCCCTTTTTCTTTTACAATGACAACCACTTAGTACAGAGTGAGTGACTTTGAAAATTAGCTTTATTATGTTTTAATAAGAAATTGTCTCTCTTTTCCATTTAAACAGTTAAATTGAAAACTCCTTTAAACTAGAATTCTTAACCATTTATAACTGCTTCATCTCATCAGTTAGACAATCTTTCTCTAAACGCTATTTTTACGTCCCCCTTTTTCTGATGTTAACTTCCACCTTCTCCAATCACTTAATTGTCTTTTACAGCATTTCGTCGCCTTCGTTACCGTGTAGCCTCGCCATATAGCGCTATATAAATATAACGATTGATTGACTGACTGGCTAATGGAAGTATCGACTGTCAACAAATCGCTTATTAAGCTTATTATCAGACGTCGTCAATGTACATATGTACTACACATAAGTACACTGTGTACGTTGTACAATAATGATTGAAACTCTACTGCAATTGCGTTCGCTCGGAAGTGTGATGTACGCGTTGTGGGCGTTCTTGCACTTCTCCGGAGAACTGAACTTGTGAAATAATATCAATGACGGTGAAATTTTTGACTTGACATAAAATCAGTGCGAGACAAAACCGACGCGAGTTGATGCGACGTGACAAGTTGATCTAGCAAAGGTTAATCCAATAATAAAAGCTTATGTGTGGTCTTTTAGTAGTTATCAACAACTGATCCAGCTAAAGCGGGTCCACACTGCACAATTTATCGGTACGTCTTCGACAACTATTAATTATTATCAAACAATTGCAACACAATCATTCATTCAACTTTTCTTGACACAACACTAACGCAAAACTGTTACTAGGCTCAACAGCAGTTCAAATAAGACTGCAACTTTTGATTTCAGCTACTACTGTTAAGAGAACAATGCAAGTTCAACCCATTGTAGTACAACGATGTCAGCTATAAATCAAATTAAGAATACGACATGCTATTAACATAAGGAATGCTTATAGATTTCACAGAATTCCAGTTATTTTGTTCAAACAAAAGATGTAAGCTACATTTCAATTAATACACAAACTAGATTATATAACTTATAAAGTATTTCAATCCAATCTTGGTATGCTATCATCGCTGGAAAACAAAGGAGAGTGGCAACTGACGCTCATAAAACTGCGACGATAAAACTGCACTTAGTTTATTTCATAGTATTTTATAGCCTTTCGCAAGAGACGAGTTTCCAGAAATAATTTAGTAAATTCCAGATTTCTGGTCACGACGATGTTATTAAAACTACGTGGAAACTCATGTCTATTTAAATTTCTGTCCTTAATACCGTTAATTTTCTTAAAACCACTGATGTAAAAGATATATTAGCTATAATATATATTAAAAATTTAGTTTACTGTTGTTAATTTTTTCTTGGTGGCTAGTCCTTGTGTGGTCGAAGCTACATACAGAAAAACTGAACTTGCAAAGATACTATATCTGTAAAAACAAATCAAACTCTATAGTATATATATATATATATATATATATATCGATGAAATCTGTCATACAGAAATTCACCTGTACAGGTAATACGCAGGTACGCAGAGAATATTATAGGCTGGTTGAAGCTTTTCGAAAGTCACGTAGCCTAAAGCGCTCCTCTCTCCCTAGTTGAAAAGATAGAGTTCATATTTCTTTGGCTGAACCATATATATATATATATACATATATATATATATATATATATATATATATATATATATATATATATATATATATATATATATATATATATATATTATATATATATATTATATATATATATATATAACTATATATAACTTTTCTGATTTCACTTATTATAGCAACTTAGCAACCATACGATCACAAAAAAATATTGCTCCTGCAATCGCTTCGTCTGGAATTGCAGCAACTCTTTTGGATGGTGGTCGAACGGCACATTCAGCACTAAAATTGCCGTTGAATATGTAAAGCACTGAGACACCAACTTACAACTTTCCAGGTCAAAAGTGCCTATGTACGACCATCAAATGTAATTGCGTAATAAAATTCAAATTTAGATTACGTATCAACGTAAAGAAGCTAGGAAAGAATGGAAAAGAAAAAATGAGCGCGAGCTGGAACGGGAACGGGAACGGGAGAACAAGCGTGAGCGGGAACGGGAAAGCGACCGAGAACGGGATAACGACCGGGAGCGGGAAAGCGACCAGGAACGGAAAAGCGACGAGGAGCGGAAAAGCGACCGGGAGAGGAAAAGCGACCGGGAACGAGAAAGCGAGCGGGAGCGGGAAAGCAAGTGGGGAAGGAAACGGGACAGTGAGACAAACATTAGAAAAACCTCTAGTGGGAGAAATTGTATCAGATAGGAACGAATAACCAACAGGAACGCACTAATACAAACAAATAATAAAAAGAAACGAAAATTATAGGAGGAGAGAAAATATAGAGGTTCCTAGGTACTGTCAGCGCAGAGGTGGACAGGACATGGGTCCATTTTTGGTAACCCAGCCAACCAGAAAAGTAAAACTTTTATCCCAACCCACTAAAAAATCAAATTTTAATTTTAATTCAATCCATCACAACCCACTAAAAAATTTAATTTTATTTTTAATTCAATCCAACACAACCCACTAAAAATTTTAATTTTAATTTT
Organism: Erpobdella octoculata; assembly: GCA_963978895.1. NCBI lineage: Eukaryota > Metazoa > Annelida > Clitellata > Hirudinida > Erpobdellidae > Erpobdella > Erpobdella octoculata. The sequence goes on along the minus strand of OZ022245.1, from coordinate 4,330,167 downwards.
AATTCAACCCAGCACAACCCACTAAAAAATTTAATTTTAATTTTAATTCAATCCAACACAACCCACTAAAAAATTTAATTTTAATTTTAATTCAACCCAACACAACCCACTAAAAAATCAAATTTAAATTTTAATTCAACCCAACACAACCCACGCATGTTTAAAAAAAAACTGGACCCCAAACCAGCCCAGCCCATGTCCACCTTTGTACCATCGAAAAAACAGAAGTTTTCTGTATTCTTTGTTGAAATTTTAGTTGTATTTAAAAATCCACGGTTTGATTTAGTTTGTCGGCCTCAGTAAATGCGCATTTAGTAAACAAGCCGATGTTTTATTGCCAGCCAATAACACTGATGCAACCAGATTCGCAGTGCGAATTTCGCACCCCGTTACGCCTCTTTACTATTTACTATTTACTAATCGAATGTCTCATATAGATGAAGTAATGGTAGTGATGGTGATGATGATGATGATGATGATGATGATGATGATGATGATGATGACGACGACGACGATGATGATGATGATGATGATGACGATGATAATGATGATGATAGAGATGGTGGTGATGGTGATGGTGCTGGTGATGGTTATGGTGGTGATGGTGGTGATGATGATGATGGTGGTGGAGATGGTGGTGATGATGTTGATAATGATGATGATGATGATGACGACGATGGTGGTGAGGATTGGGATTATGATGATAGAAATAGTAATGTTGATGACGATATCGATGAATCCAATAAGGTTACTGGTCAACAGCTCTTTGTGGAAAACAGCATTTTTTCGTTTATTTGATAGGTTAGCATTAAACCTTTTTGAAATAAATAAGCGATTATATTTGCAATCTTCATATCTCTCTCTCTCTCTCTCTCTCTCTCTCTCTCTCTCTCTCTCTCTCTCTCTCTCTCTCTCTCTCTCTTCTCTCTCTCTCTCTCTCTCTCTCTCTCTCTCTCTCTCTCTCTCTCTGTCTCTCTCTCTCTCTCTCTCTGATACACAAAAGAACTGCGAGGTCGCCGCTACGCCGAATTTTTTTGACTTCAATTTTTTTTTACAGCTGAGTCAAATGTGAGCCGTAATAATAAAAAAATTGTGCCAGCTGAATTTGTTTTAGAGAAATTCGGCTAGCCGAAGTTCGAGCCGTGATTTTGCTCCAGCCAGCCGACATACAAAAAAAAATTCTACTGCGACGACACTGACTCGAAGACAGCCCGAGGAGGAGATTACTTGGATCAAACTTCTAAATGCCGCGCTTGACACACACACACAATGTCGCATAAGCACGACATTAAATAAACTGCTATTGCGTAAATTAAGCAAGCGGGTGAGCGGGTGAGCGGGTGAGCGGGTGAGCGGGCGCTCCAATTAAACCTTTAACGTCCTCTCCCATATTTACAATCGGAAAAACAATTGTAAATAACTCCCGCAAAAAAGAGAATGCAAAACTCCAAGACTACAAAATTATAATAAATCTTTAAATTACATTAATGACGATCCGTGATACGCGGTTGGACCAACGAAATGTTTGTAATGTTTAGAATTCTAGAAGTTCAGATGACCGATAGCGAACTCTGTGTAGCCGGTAGCCGCATTCCGATGCACAACGACGCTTTACAACTGGCCGAGTTCGAACAACAACAACAACAACCATTCTTTGCATTTCGGACCGGTTCGAAAGAATTTAAGAAGATTCTTTTTTTCTCATTGAAGAAGACAAGGTCGTTATATAAGAACCACACCCCTCTTTGCCCTACCCCCTATCTCTCTTTTTCTCTCCCCCCTCCCCTATCCTGATTGTTATTCTTGTGTTGGAGAGCTAAAAATAAAGAAGCATTGTAATTATTATAGTTTCTGATTTTAGTCTATGTCAGTCATGCGTGAAATAGTAGTCGAGGTTGTTTACTAAATCTCATATGTGTGTGTGTGGTGGTGATGGTAGTAGTAGTAGTAGTAGTAGTAGTAGTAGTAGTTGTAGTAGTAGTAGTAGTAGTAAGTTTTTTTGAAAAATTAATTTGTAAACATTTAGTGCTTTTTAACGCTTTAAACACACATATAGACAAACAAACGCGGATGCATGCAAACAAATACATAATCATGCAAACAAATGCATGAGCATGCAACAAAATGCATATGCAATATGCATGCAAACAATCTCATAATCATGCAAATAAACGCAAATTTTTTGCATGAAAACAAAAGCCTATGTTTGTATGGAAACCAACGAATATACATGGAAACAAATATACATGCAAGCACACAAACACATATGCAGGCACGCACAAATACACATGCAAGCATACAAATACACATGCAAGGACACAAACACATTTGGAAGCACAAAATTACACATGCAAGGATACAAATACATATGCAAGCACAAAAATACACGTGCAAGCATACAAACACATATGCAAGCACACAAACACATATGCAAGCACACAAATACACGTGCAAGGACACAAACACATATTCAAGCATACAAATACACATGCAAGCATACAAACACATATGCAAGCACATAGACACACATGCAAGCACACGAACACATAAATATTTGCAAATCATTTTGCATTTTCGACTTGCTCGGCAATTTCACGCTGTCGCGCAACTGAGCTTTGCGGTCGCGTAAGTTTTCAAATTGATAACTCCGTGCAGCTGAAGAACTCCACCTTCAATTATTATAACGCAGACAATCAGACACATACAAAGAGACACTCAAGCAAGCATACACACACACACACACACCGATACACACGCTCGTGTTCACATGCACGTACGCGAACGCACGCTCGCAAAACACACTCTGCAAAACCATTTGTAGCAAAACGCATGCTCAAATGTCTTTCATCGACATCTCGAATTCCCTAGCGGAACGCCACTCCAGGTGTACCTGCACAGGTGAGCGACAGATACACAGAAAAAGAGTGAGACGGCGACCTTAATTACGCAGAAGTTCACAAAAGTTCGTACGCATTACGGCAGGCTGATAGGCCTCCGGCTAATGGATAGGACGCAGACACATAGCGTACGTGCTGGCTCGGGCCTGAATGGTGCTAATACCACCACTGCTACTACAATAGAAGAACAGTTAAAGGACTAATGTGCGCAGCGGAGTTCTGGCGGCCATTGTAACTTGACTGCCTATTTAAGGATTGCCTCGAGCTCGGAAGAAGTCAGAATACGTGTGAGTTTAAGATCTCAAATCGGTCTTCAAAAGAGTTTTCGTTCGTTCGCTCAAGCTTCGGCAAATTTCAAAAAGACTTACCGAACTTTGTAATATCGTAAGTTAGAATGTGTTTACTTTCAATTGTTTAATTTAGAGTTAATTTTCTTTAAAAAGCTTATTGCAGTCGTTAGTTTAAGAGCGTTGTGGAGCATATTACTGTAGAGGCGCTAATTCTTGGCTTCTTGGGATGCAATAACGTTTCGAAATTAAAGCTAGCTGAGGTTTTAGAGTAAACGATAGCCTTTGAAGAACGCACTGTCAATCACTTTCAGCTAAAATATCTTCCATTACTCGGTTTTATCGTTTCAAGCTTAGCCAATTTCGCCGTCAACTACCCAGGTACAGCCTAGTCAATTTCTCTCTCTATAACTGGGCAGAGAATTATTTGAGCTAATAAGTTTAAACCGTATACTGCTGCAAATGAAAGTTTTGTTGCAAAGTTGTGACCGCTCAATTTTTATTAGCCGAGTCGAAGACGATAAAATCTTAATAACGAACGTTTTCTATTTTTAAATACTTGAAAACTGTGAGACAAACGTTCGATGAAAAAAGGATTTTGCTGACGGAACCCACGAGGTTACATGTCACGCAAACCTCCTATAATAAATAGCGGTATATAAATAAATAATAATAATAATAAATATATTCGATAATTCATAACTCGAATGCTGAAAAAAAAAACCGTCAATTACTCTAGCACTGTGTGCAATTGCATTGAACAAGCCATTTAGCGCCTTTAATTGGACAATTTAAAAAAGTAAATGGATTATTTTTTCACACTGCTGTATTATTTGCAGGTTTCAGTTCAACACAGCTGCCAGTATGCGTCTCAGTACTTTCTCATCGACTAAGTTCATCGTCATCGGGGCCATGCTCATCTTCGGAGGGTTCCTGTCCATCTCACTGGGCATCCCATCGGCAACCCCGGCCAACAGGAGCTATCCCTATGGTCACCTCGGCTACGGTATCTGGATGGGCACTCTAGTAAGTTTTGCAGTCTTTTTCCCGTCTTTCTCTCTCTCTTTCTCTCACGCGTATTGACACACACACACACATTCTGAATTTCAAGACTAGAAATGATTATCGACACTATAAATAACTCAACTCCGACCATCCATCGTATTTATGAAAGTGGTGGAATTTAGAAAACGAGCGTTGAATACAAGAAGACTTTATTATCGATATTTTACAATGTTATTAGTTTCTTTATCATAATTTATCTTTATTACTATTAATCTGCTGATCAATTTATTGGTGATATGTTTATCAAATGAATTTTTAATTACAGTACGTTATCGTTGGCATCCTCAACATCATCGTTGGCTGCAAAACATCGCCCGAACTGGTATGACCTCCTGACCTACTCAGTCTCTTAATTACTTAATCGATTAGATTAATTACTTAATCAGTTGTATTAATTACTTGGTCAATTATATTCATTACTTAACCAATTACATATCTATATTAAGCTTAGGAGTTGCATGATTAGTTATTAGTTAATTTCTTATATGCTCAGCCAACCGTTTAGCTGCATAAATGAACTGGCATGATTTGCTGAAAAACTATAGTGCTACTAAATTAACGATAATATTAATAATAATAATAATAATAACAATAATACTAATGAGGAATACAGCATGGCATTCGTACAACGTTTCGCTGTGTAAACATACTAAATACTACAATAAAGGAAGGAGAGATAGCATTTAATGAATTGAATTGAATGAAAGATTAATAAGATTTCATTGTTGTGTAAACAAAAACTACCAAATGGCGGCATGTTTCGTGCAGGAATTCCTTTGTGAATTCCTAATCAGGTTGATGCGACCCAGTTAGTTAGCCTTTGTTGGTTTGACCTGTCATGGGTCGGTATTTAGCGTTGAATTAATATTTCTTAGGACTGCGATGTTAACGGCGTTAAACGTTAAATGCCATTAATTAACAGAATAAAAAGAAGATAGTAATTTATTTTTGTAAACGATAAATGCGATTCTAACAGCTTTTATGTCGCGTGAAATTAAACGCTGCCAAAGTGGCCATACTCATCCATACTCAGCCATACTCATCCATACTCATCCATACTCATCCATACCGTATGTTATGACTAGGGGTGTAAGTGTAATGTAATATCACTGTATGGAATGACTAGGAGTGTAAGTGTAGTAATGTAATATTACTGTATGTAATAAGTAGGAGTGTAAGTGTAATTTACTGTAGTGTAATATCACAAACTGCGAATGACACCCATTTCCAGGTTATCTGGGCCATGGTCATGAACATTGCATGCTGTGTGCTCGGAGTCCTCCAGATGGCCTTGGGCGTCTCCGCTGCCAACCAGGACTTCAGTGCCATGTGGTTGAGATACCAGCTCTCTGAAGATGCACAAACTGCTGACAAACAAGTGGGCTACGAACTGGCAGCTTTCTACCAAGAGTTTTTCCCGATGACCTACAAGATTGCCACATCAAAGAATATGGTCCCTGTGGGTATACTGTTATTAATTAACATGAGGTTTTCTAAAAATAAGTTTTATTAGGCCAAAGGGGAACTTTTTAGTAATAATTTTATAACCCAAAAGTTTTTTCTTTATTTTATAATTATAATGAGGGTTTTTGAATAAATTATTAAGTTTCAATCAGTTGACCAGAAGAAACACATTAGAAAACAAAAGTTGCAGTTTTTGTTTCTTTTGTGATTTCTTTTTTTTTTTATAAGCACTGACTTCAAAAGTTATTACTTAACTTACAATTACTATTAGATAACAATTGTATTTTATAATTCATAAGTTATTATTCTTATATAGTTTTCTAGTTCTTGCCCATTAGTAATTGCAGTTTTTGCTTCTTTTGCAATTTCTTTATACCGACATCCAAAATTTATTATTACTAATTATAGTTATGTATTTACTATTTATCATTAACTAATATCTACAATTAAATATATCAGTTGTATTTTATAATTCATAAACTATAATAAATGATTAATAATTCTCAACTAATCCTCTAGTTCCTGCACAATGGAGTTGTCGCCGTTGACTCGTTGCTCGCCATCGCTGGCATTTTCGTCGCCTTCATTTCTGCCATGGCAGCCGCCAGTGCTTGCAGGGTCATCTGCTGTCCCAACGTGAGTTTCGTCATCTCTTTCTGTGCTTGGCTGCTTAATTTTTGAATGTCTCGACCGACATTTCATTGACTTTGAAACGATTAAGATTAAGTTTTAACTGGAGTAGAAAATGCTAAACGGTAATTTGAATACTCTAAAGTTCTTCCAACGCTTAAAGTTTTTGACAACTTATGGATTAATAACGGCTGAGAATCAGTCAGATTTTTTAAAATTAAAATTTATTTTTCTAATCAAAATAAATTTAATTTAATTTTTTTTTGTATATTCTGGAAACACAGCTGACGACCGATCTGGACACAGTGACAGTTGTCTCAGCAGTTCCCCATGAAGGCAGACAGAAATCAAGTGTGTAATTGTTACACATCTTACCTTGTTGTCACACACAACACCATCACAATTTTTCTGTTCTTAGTTTTCAATAGCCAATGCTTAGCCGTTTGTCAATGAAAAAATCATTTATTTATGTGTCGTAAATTTATAGTTTCAGTGATCTCTTGATAATTTAAATAATATTTTGATGTGCTTTCTTGCTAAGTCGTAGCATTTTAAATTAAACATAAGCCAGTTAATAATATCTAGGTTTTAATGCATTCGCAATTGTGGTAGTGTGTTTCTAACCTTCCATGAGAATGTTTCATAGAATTAAAATGGATTTCATCTTCAAATATACATCTTTATAATGATTTTCTATCTTTATGGTTATTTTTGTTTTTACATTTTTTCCCCCCCATAGCACATCAGATGCCTGAGAACATAGGATTCCAAGGTGCCCCGTGAAGAGATTGACAGGCCCCTCATCCTTTCATGTCTCCACCGGTCACCATCCATCCATCCATCTCTGACATAACCATATAAATAACTAACAATTTTCTATGTGTTTTTAGTTTATAGATTTTTGTGTTTTACCAACATAATGTTGTCAACCATTTCTGTCTGTCTCTACCTTTTCTTATTCTTCAGAATGTTACTGACAGATTTTTCTGTTTTCAATTCGTATTTTCGTATTGGTCGTTCGATGTCGTTAATATAAATCACTGCTTGACCTCTTCAAACTGTTCCGTCACATCTCTTCTTGCTTTAATTTTACCGCCTGTACTCTATTTGACCTGCTCCATAAATTATTAGCATTATAGTGGTAAATCATTCTTTTTTATACTCCACTGACAAATAATGATGCATTTTCGATGTTTTGTTTTTCTGTACTTTTTGCATCCTCAGAATCTGTAACTAATGGCTTTTTGGCAAAGTAGCTTCTTCACCAGGCTGCTTTTAAATAAGTTTTTTTGTTTCAAATTAATCTTCTTATTAGTATTAATTATGTCTAAAGCAGCTTCTTATTGGCCTGATGACTGTTTCTAATGCATTGAGCCGCATGTTGAATATAAATGATTTAAATGAGAAATTTATTTATGTTTTCAAGTGAGATATCGTCTGTGAGCCAACTGGTTCATTCATTGAATGTTGATCATGTATGGATTGGACCATTTTCAGTCTGCAGTCCAGTTTTTCAATCTTCACACTCGATTGTATCGAAAATCAAATTGAATTTCTGTTTTTATTTTCTTTGCTTACTTTTTTGGGAACTTTCGTTTCTTTTTGTGAAATTTTTTAATTGTAAAATGATTTAAATGTTGGAAAATTACATGTTATTTCGCTATGAAAAAAAGTTATATAACCCAAAAGTTTTTTTGTGTTTTTTTTCGCAAGCAAATTTACTAGAGTAACTCTGCTCGGGTCTGCACGGCTAATTAACATACTGGCTTATGAGACCATAACTTCACCACGACCGATTGCCAAAGCTCTATCAAACTCATATAATAAATAAGTAGGTCATATTTGTTATTATAGAAATTCGAAATTTGAAAACCAAGTTTCAAGGAGCAATTATAAACTTGTTAGTTGCGTAGTGGTTCTACATGAAGTTTAAGATAACACCACCATGTCATAACAATATTTTAAACGTGCAACATTCTCTCCACAAAAATTTCTAAAGACTCTAAAACTATTTTTATCTACAACATATTGGAAAATCTTTTCAAAGCTGGTGAGTTATTATTTATTACAAAATAAGAAAAACAAAGGAACTGTGAATAAAATCAAGCCATGATGATGGAAAGTTAACTTTGATACAATCAAGTGTGGAAGTGGAAAGAAAACTGAATCAACATTGAATCAACATTCAAAGAACATCTGAAAGCAACTAGTAAAACAATTTTAATAATAAAAAACATTTTAAAAATCTTTCGATTAGTTCCTAAGCTTGATTGACCTTAGAGCCATGTTTTTTTTTTCAAGATGCGAAGATATCACTTGTTGTGAATGATAAACTAAATTGCATGGTACACACCAGTGAATATATTCAGAACAACAAACAAACGGTTCATTCTGTCTTCTAAACATTTCAAGAATACTGCCATTGAAGTTAACAAGCTCGGTTTCTAAATATTCAATTTCATCGACCACCCACCTATGCACCTTCCAAACAATTTTACCAGAGAAACTCGGACACGCTTGGCGGACTCTGTTGAAACAAATTTGATATGGTACAGATGCCTTTCAGGTTAATGTGACAAACAATTTTATTGAGAACCATAACATAGAACTTTGGCGAAAATTCATCGAATTCATTTGACACCGCTTTGCTCATAATGAAAACTTTTTCATTTCTATGATTAAAAAACAATCAGTTGGCAAAAAGTAGCAAAGACTTTTTTCAATTCTAAATTTTCTGACAGTATACCTTGGGTCAAGCAAATAGCTGCTTCTGTTTCAAATTGGAGTGGTAGAATAAGGAAGTTCTCATAAACAGCTGACACTGGAGTACAAATTATATTTTTTTCTCTGTGATTCTTTTCTTCCCTTCTCACAACCGCTTTTTTTCTTCTTTGTTTTACTGTATATTTATTTTTTTACTCCCTCGTTAATTTTTTTGAGGATGTGAAGAAAGGTGACATTTGGCCTGCCAACCTTTGGGTTTTCTCTTGTTCTATTTTCTTTCTTTCTTTCTTTCCGTTATTTTTTTTAATCTTGAATTTTGTTACGCAATAACCCTCCATGTTCATACATATGCATTTTAGACCAGATATGTGTTTTTAGCTATAAAAAGTAAAATAAAAAAAAACTTTTTGAAACTTTTTCTAGTTTTTTCTCCTCTTTGGAAACTACTTATGCACCAGTGGTTTTTGATTTATAGTGAGTGTAGGATAATTGGAATAAGTCGGATAATTGTGAAGATGATTAAAAAAGTTTTAAGACTAAAAAGTAGAAAATAAAAATAAATAAAAACGCTTTTTAAAAACTAGTCTTATTATGCACTAAAAAGTAGAAAATAAAACCGTACGTCAAATTGATCATCTTGTTCGCCATGATAAGACTAAGGTGCTCGCTAAGTTATACAGAAGCTTTGATAGAGTAGATGAATAACACTGGAGAAGTTCATCAGTTGAATGATGATCGAAATTTTCTGGATTATGACAAAGTTCACTCAAACGTAAATCAGTCAGGAATGCATTATAATCAAATCTCTTCTATGAACGTCCCCAGAAAGTGGCAACAGGCTTAGTTGGTTTTTGGAGTGGAAGTCGAAACAATATCATTAGATGATCAGAAACTTGAAGATTTACCATATCATCACGTGAAATCACGAGATCAAGCTGCCCTCCAAACCGATGCGTTGGAATTGTCTCATGCATAATCAAATTGAAAGAAGTAAGCAATTCTTGCAGTTTTATTGCCATTATATCAATTATTCTTTCGACGTGAATGTTCAGGTCTCCAGTAATAACACTTGGTCTACGGTATGTTGACAATATTTCCAAAAGGAAACTGAACTCATCAAAGAACTTCTTGGTTGCAGGCTTTGATCCAGGACGATAGACTGATAACAATACAACTCCAGTCTGATTGCTAGAGATACTACAACATAAAAATTCGAATGACACTACTGGTGTTCGATGATCAAATTCAGTCATAGACAAGCCATCCTTATAAATAATTGCAATTCCACCATGATTTATCAAAGCCAGAGATTTGCTTGTATGGTCAGCAGGACGTGCCCGATCAAGACACTTGTAACCAGCAGGAGTAACACGGCCCAACAAAACGCTATCACCAAATTCATGCCAAGTCTCTGCAGCAACAAAAATGTCAATAGTCTGAGACGCAATCAGATCACAGATTCGAGACGATTTTTCCTTCATCGAACACACATTATGAAAAGCAACAGACAGACCAGCAAACACTTCCTTATTAAAAACTTTTTTTGAATTTTTGCAATTGATTACCACGGATGCAGTACCGAAAGGGCGAATCTTTAGCTAAATTTGCATTTAATTTGTTTCTTTCAAGTTTAAGTTAATAATCCAGTTGTCTTTCCGCTTCTGTTAAATCCGGACTGATATAGACGGATTTATGGTCACTGTTTCTCAGACTTTTGGCAGCCATGAGAATCGGATTCCGAAGACTAACATCAGATAATTCTACTAAAATTGGACCTGGTTTGCTTGTGTCTTTAGATCTTAGTCGTTTCAAATTTACAGGTTTTACCTCAGACTTACCGATTACATTCAAGATTTGCTTAACTGAGTTTTCATCCTCAGCTTTTTTAGTAGCCTGGGCTGAGTTCGGTTAATCAGGGAAACCGTAAACAATTATATTCTTTTTTCTTCTTTCACGATCCTTCAGTTCATTTATTGAAGCATTAACAACAACCAGCTGAGCAGCTGGCTGTTTTGTTTTTTGAGTACCGGCTTTCACCACTTGAACCCAGTCATTCACAATCGATGGGGATTTTTTCTCGGTCTTTGCGACCGCCATATCTGTTTTCAACTTGCAGATTTTGTCAAGATTATTTTTGTCTTTACTTTCAAGTAGCGGTAATCGCTCCGAAAGTGATGAGACAAACGCCGAGATTTTGCCACACCATTCATGCAGCATTTTCGAAGCTACTGAATGATTGCCTTGTCCAAAACACGGCCAATGTTTCTCATGTAGAAAATCAGTTTTCATTTTGTTTATAGCAATTTAAACACTTAATTCAAATCAAATTAATTGTGACCGATAATAATTATATATATATATATATATATCTATATATATAAAAATGAATGTTTGTATTTATGTTAATGTCCTTTATGCATTGCTACACCATTCATCCGATCGTAATGAAATTTTCACACAACCTTGAGAGTCAATGAAAATCAAAACTAAAAAAAAAAATTTTGAAATCCGTCACAAAATGAGCGGAGCGGAGCGGGTGAGCGAGCGGGAACTATATATATATATGTATGTGCGTATGTATGTGTGTATGTATGTATGTGTATGTGCATGTATGTGTGTCTGTGTGTGTGTTTATGTATGTACTAGCGGAGATACCCGGCGTTGCCCAGGTTTTTTGAGGTTTTTCTAATGTTTGTCTCTTTCTCTCCCGTTTCCTTTCCCACCTGCTTTCCCACTCCTGTTAGCTTTTCCGTTTTCGGTCGTTTTCCCACTGCCGGTCGCTTTCCCGCTCCCGGTCGCTTTCCCGCTCCCGGTCGTTTTCCCGTCCCGGTCGCTGCCCCGTTCCCGCTCACGTTTGCTCTCCCATTCCCGCTCACGCTTGCTTTTCTGTTCCCGCTCGCTGTCCGTTCCGGGTGCTTTCCCGTTTCTATAATAGACAAACTAACCCACAAACATTCATATATATATATATATAGTCTTAGCAAATCTATTTTGCGTTTTATAGGCTAACAGAAGTTATGAAAGAATGTAAAAGAGAAAATGAGCGGGAACGGAAACGGGAACGGGAGAGCTACCGTGACCGGGAATGGGAGAGCAAGCATGACCGGGAACGGGAGAGCAAGCGTGAGCGGGAACGGGAAAGCGACCGGAAACGGGAAAGCGACCGGGAACGGGAAAGCGACCGGGAACGGGAAAGCGACCGGGAACGGGAAAGCGACCGAGAACGGGAAAGCGACCGGGAACGGGAAAGCGACCGGGAACGGGAAAGCGACCGGGAACGCGGAAAGCGACCGGGAACGCGGAAAGCGACCGGGAACGCGGAAAGCGACTGGAATCGGGAGAGCAAGCTTGGAAGGAAACGCGAGCAAGAGAGAAAATCGATAACAGAACTTCTGAGCGGGAAAGCGACCGGGAGCTGGAAAACGACCGAGAGCGGAAATGCGACCGGGAACGCTACGAAAACGGGAAAGTGGAGAAGGGAACGGGAGCGAGAGAGACAAACATTAGAAAAACCTCTAAAAACCCCGGGCAACGCCGGGTAACCCCGCTAGTATATATATATATATATACCCTTGGAGAAACAAACAAATGGACAAGAAAGCAGGTTGAAAAAAACGTGGTAAAAAACAATATATTACAGCAATTATATTAACCTGAAAATAATGGTGATTAGACATAGACCTGCATGCAGAGTTTAACTTTGTTGAACGATTAGAGATGCCTTTAAAATCTTTGGAAAATTCCAAATTTCAGACAAACAATTTTTCAGCTTAATATAAATGATGTAATATATGTTTTTAATAATTGCAAATAAGCAGAAAAGGTGATTTTTTTAAATAAGTGAATGAACAAATACAGCAATCCTTTTAAGTTTGTTCGCTAGGAAAAACTATTAACCGTCATCAAAAGTTTAAACGTATACCTTAAACATGTGTTAAGAATATTTCGTTAATTTAGAGAAAGAATAAGCAGTTTTGTTTATTGAAAATATAATGAAATCGGCAAGAGTGAATTTAAATTGGGTTGATTTTGAAGTGAAGTCTGATCAAAGAAAAAACAAGAGCTTTCAAATCTTGAACCAAATAATAGAACGTTTTCAAGCCTTCCGGATCTTTGCTTTCGTTGACTTCAGCCAACGATGTGAGCTTGGTCGTGCAGAAAGAAATGTGCTTCTTGCCACTGACGATTTCCAATTCCTGTCTCCCTACTCGGTCAGGCTGCGGCCATAAACTATCGTCTTCCGTCGTTATATCAGAATCGTCAACAATTCTTTTCAATTCATCTAAGATACCTTTGTGAACGCACAAGTCCTTCCTGATTAATTTATCGTTTTTGTAGTTGGAGTTGTTGGCGTATTTCAGTCTGCCGTTGGGATTGAATTCGAACTCGAGAAATTCATGTCCGAACTTTCCTTTGTGTCCAACGTAATACCTCAAGTAAAAGTCCTTGTCATCTGCCATTATAATAGTAAATGAAAATGTTTTTCAAAATAGGTTTTTATTGTTACATTTCTTAAGACGTTTGTTAAATAGGAAATAGAAGCTAACATAATTTGCCAAACTAATTTAAAAAATAAGATATTATTTTTTAATCAATGTAAAATAATATATATATGTATATATATATATATTATATATATTATTTTTTACTAGTCTTATATTAGCTTGTTTTGTGAGGTTAATCGGACTGTCTGTTGTCCATGGGTATATATATATATATATATATATATATATATATATATATATATATATATATATATATATATATATATATATATATATATATATATATATATATATATATATATAATTAAAAAAGTGTGAAGACTAGAAAGTAGAAAATAAAATCGTACGTCAAATTGATCATCTTGTTGTTTGCCATGATAAGACTAGGGTGCTCAGTTTGAATTTAATGAACAGATCTGTATAACTTAGCGAGCACCCTAGTCAGAATCAGTGGATAAAATTCTTTCACGAACTTTTTGCATTAGAAATAATGAATTAAAGCGAAGAAATGATGTTCGGCAATTAATTAATAATTATCATCATGGGGATGTTGTAGGACCACACCTTAAATATGTGAAAAAATTCAAAAACAAATACTAGCTTGTTTAATTGTTTTTATTGAATTTACTAAAAATAGCTCGTCAAAAATGACGGTTTTTTGTTTTTATCTGACCGAAACAAAAATAAAAAAAGTTTTAATTTTCTACCATTATAAAAAATTCAATAAAGTCAAAATCTTAATTGCTGTAAATGATGAAATGGGGTAGTTAGACAAATTATTTACTCTACCTGCTCGGCAATATAGAAATAAAATACTAAAAAAATCTTTTTCAAATACCACGTAAAAATAAGAAAATAATTTTTCTCTAGGCTGTGTGAGAAATGTTTTGATGGAGGCGTGCATTAATTGTAGACATTCGTATAACGAACAAGCCACAATTTTTTAAAACTTAAAACGTGGGGCACCTTTTACTCAAACTAACCATCTGCTAATTTTTAAACAGGATAGACTAGCTTTTTGAATATAAATATAAAGCTGGACAGCGTGCGAGAGTGGGAACGCGACCAGAAACGGAAAGCGACCGGGAACGGGAGAGCAAGCGGGAGCGGGTAAGCGACCTGTTGTGTGTTGTAACAATTGTGGCAAATCGTCAAGGGAGAAAACTTTTTAAATCTTTCATAGTTATTTCATCTGTCTGTCTGATTGAACACAAACTCATTTCCCGTAGTCCAATCGATCTGAAACTTGGTCCATAGACTCGTCCAACTATCAATTTTTAGATATTCACGCTCAAAAAAATTATTTAAAAAAATTATAAAAGATTTCTAAAAACCGAATTTGTTTACAGTTCATTTGTTTTAAGTTTTTTTAAATTATAACAATTGATTAATTCTAAAGCAGGGTTACTTTGTCCAAAAAAAACACACGGTTATTATTTATCAGCAGTTTAAAATTTGTTGGATGTTCGTCGTAAAGTTGTTTCAGTTGCGATTTGAAATTTGAATTTTAAAGTTGAAAATGGCAAACGCTTTGAGCCTGCAAGCTTACAACCTCCATTAGCAAGCCACTGTGTCACCGTGTCTAACATACGAACTGTTCACAACTATGCTCAACTTTATAGACTGTCTTTCATATTTGTAACCAATAGGTTAATTTAAGAAATGATATCAAGTTTAAATTACGCTGTGGATACGTAACAAACTTGAAGAAATCAGAGACGTCGATGACCAGTCGGTATACGCCGTATACCCGCGTATACCCGCAAATACCCGAGAAAGCACCCTTGGTGACGTCGTCATTATGTCATGAATTTCCTTGTTGAAAATTCTCAAATGAAAAATCATTCAAAATAATTCCGCATATTTTGTTTTAACTTTTTATTTTTTACCTTCCTTTTCTGCTTTCTTCTGTTTGTTTCTCTATCTTTTTGTCTCATATCGAAGTCATATTTGATCACTTATTTATGCAAGTTAAATCTCAAACTTTCTTTCTCTCTGAAGTTAAACATCACAGAGGTCGATCCGATTAAGTAACCAAATTATTACTTTTAACCGACAACACACCAAACGTTTACTTGAAGAAAAATAAGCATTTTAATTAAGTTTGTAATAAGTTCATTAGTACAACAATCGCAAGCCGATTGATCTTTGACCTTTCGTCAGCAGTTACGGGAAATCGTTTGCACGCCCACTAAATGCACCTGACTGAATGTGCTAGAGAATAAATTAAAATTTTAATTTTAATTTTAATTTTAATTTAATTTTTTTTATATTAGAATAAAAATAATCGAGAATTAATTGTACAAAATATTATTTATCGAAATAAACGTCTTTCAGCGTCGAACATCATTATCATCACCAACATGCTTAATCACAAATCGTTTTATTTCAAACATTCAGCATTAATTACCACATGAGGTTGGGTCCTTGGCAGCACATTTAAAGGAGGCGGCAAAATAGGGTTTTAGAGCAGAAAATTTTGGAAAAAATACGACTTTAATAAATTTAACCCCCCCTTCCGCCAACCCCCGGCAATCAACCTTTTGTAGAAAAATTGTATTCTTTCCAGCATCAACATTTTCTGGAGGTTACCCCTCGAGCGGATGAAATCCACGCCAAGCCACAACTCCATGCATGAGCGTAAAGTTGCCATTTTCCTTAAGGCAAGGTGAGCCAAGAAAATTTAGAGACCGAAGGATTACGTCGAAAATTTTAATTTTTTTTACTAAAAAGTAGTCATCTTTTCTGTCTTATTTTAAAGTTCTTAAACCCTCAACAAGTTAAATTGATAGAATAAATTACAATACAAATTATTAATTTTTAACTTTTAACTTTTGTTTCGGGGAAGGTTTGAATCCCCAAAATCCTCACTCGGGCTACGCCCATGATTGAATACGTTCTCAACATAGCTTTAGAAACAAGTGAACTGTAAATTTTGTTCCTAACGAGTCTATGGATCAAATTTCAGATCGATTGGATGACGGACAGAGGATATGTGTTAATAATATAAGCCATCAATTTAAAAATGACGACAAATCATTTTTGCATCAATCTAATATACAAAGCGCAAATGAATGGTGTTTGTCCTTTAATAACTCCAGAACCGGTAAATTAAGCTGCATGAAACTTGGCATGACTAACATTTTCCAAAACCAGAAGAAACTTTAGGCAACGAAATTAGTAATGTTTTTAAAAACCTCTACAAAACCCGGGCCACGCCGGGTGACACAGCTAGTAAGACGTAACACTGCTCGCGTGTGTAGAAAATTTTGCAGAAACATTGAGACTTAATTTTCTAAATGCCCAGTCAGAGGCGTTTGCGACAATAACCTCAACGAACAAGGACTTGATCTGATATTATTCCGTAAGGACAACTAGCTGAGAAAACTAAAGATCGAAGCAATCTCGACTATCTCGAGTGATATCTCATTGTAGTTGTCAGTTTAATAATTACGTCACTCTTTACTTGACTGGGTTGTCGGTTTGTCGTTCAGAAATCCTCTTTAAATACCGGGGTTCTTATAAATACAAAAAGCTATTGTGCTCTTTATCTCCTTAAGTACACAGTAAAAATAGCATTAAACCTTCTCACTTGCTGTGTCGATGAGGGTATAAGTCACAATAGATGAATACTCCGTTTTTCAACCCAGATCATGCAGTTTTTTAAAACATGATTATAAAATTTTGTAAGCAGTCTGAGTAGCAGGTCTGAAAATAAACAGCTTTATAAACCCTCCTATATAACGCATTAAAACAATTGCTTTTAAAAATGATTCGGCTAAGAATTCAGTGGTCGCCGAGTTACTTAAATCAATCAATTGACCTCATCTGACGCTATCTTTTGACGATTTGGTTACATCCTAAAATCATAGATTAGGTATTTTATAATGGCAAAGTTTCATCAACTTTCTTGAGATTATTATTATTATTATTATTATTATTATTATTATTATTATTATTATTATTATTATTATTATTATTATTATTATTATTATTATTATTATTATTATTATTATTATTATTATTATTATTATTATTATTATTATTATTATTATTATTATTATTATTATTATTATTATAAGAACACTGTAGTTTCAATTGGATTTTAGGAACCGTTTGAGTTTGTTTATAATAAACAAATTGGTATGTTGAAAAAAATAAAAAATAAATGTTTGCAAACAATATCAAACAAAGTAATTCAATTTTTAAATTTGCGTTTTTATTATTATATATTTAAACAAGTTTTTGTTATAAATAAACACGCGGACTTGTGGAATCGCTCACTTTAATCTCAGTTTTGTGAAGAATTGCCGCAATAATAAGTGAAAATCTTCTGTACAAAATCTTATTATTCACTATTATAACAATATCTAAGTTATTATTAGTTATTTCAGCTATTATTTTCGAAGAAAAAAAATTGTTAAAATTTTCGAGTAGTTTGATGTTACTTCTGTGCCGACCTTAATCTCGAAACTGCAAAAAGCGTTTACGCCTATACTAAAACACTAAAATATACAAAATTAATTATTTTAAAGGATTAACTAAAACTTTATTATGTATATTAAATGAATATTTAAAAAAAATTTGAATACAATCGTTATATTCCAGTAATTTGATAGTAAAATGAAATGGCTAAAATGGTTCCGTAAATCCAATAATTTGAATTGTAGTTTTCTGCTATAAATGCTATTTTGAAAAAAACAAATTTACATAATTGTTTTGCTTCATTGATCAGTAGTACCTACATGAAAAACAAATGCTACTGTAAATAAAATAATCATTATTATAATGGTTCAAACAATTTAAAGCACGATGTTTACGATGCTTAAAATCCGCTTTACTTTTTTATAATAATTTTTAAAGAATTCTGTGATTTGTCTGCTGGTTGTATATAATATTTGATGGTTATATAAATATTTGATGGAAAAATGCATTTGACTTTATAAAAGTTCTTAGTTTCACTTATATGACTAAGAAATGCTTATGTTCCCGTTTACGATTATCTAAAAACCGTGTTCTGGTTCATGGCTTTTAAATTTTAAGATTTACAATTTACAAAAATTTCATCTAAACAGTACCAATTTTTAAATTTTTTCTATATAAACTTCATGGCCGGCCTTGCTTGCTTGTATGCAAAACTTAAAAGTGAAATTTAATTAACTTTCCGTTATCCAATTAAGCTGAAAATTTTAATATATATTATTTTTTAAAAATTTTCTGAAATTTTTGTTTTACTTTTTAATTTAAAAAAATTATCTAAGTTTTGAAAAAGCAATAATTCAAACGTTATTAAATTAATAAATAAATTTATAAAAAACTTTCACTAAAAAAGTTCTGCATTTAATGAAAAATCGCCGAATCATAATAAATGTAATAAGGAATTTGTGAAAAAACCTGGATTTTATGGCTAACTTGTTTGTTTTTGGAGAAATACATGGGTATGAGATCAGAGTTGTTATATTTTGCCAAACTGCACACTTTCTCAACATAATGACACTCAGTGGCGTGGCGAAGGGAGGCAGGGAGGGGCATCTGCTCCCGGGTGCCAGGCTTTGGGGCGCAAAAAAGCAAAAGAAAAGACAACAATTTTTATACCTTGCCCCCGGGCGCCAGATACTCTCGCTACGCCACTGATGACACTACACGATCCGACCCAAATATATTTTAAATATGGTTGTTTTAATAACATGGATTTGTGATTTTTTAATTGCAACTAATTAAACACAATTGAAATTAACTTATTATTGCATAAAATGTTTTTTAGGTGCTAGGTTAGCTGAGTTGGTAGAGTGTTATCCTTAAATGTGAGAGCTTCACGGTTCGACTCCCACTCACTGCCTAGTACCTCTTGTAAACGGAAATCTTAGTGGGTAAAATCGTTCTCTCCGTGGGGCATGAACAGCGCCTTTGAACTCTGGAAAAGGCGCTATATAAACTATCAAAAACAACCCGATCGACCACGGGGGTTTAAAACGCTAGACTCGACGTGTAGACTATGGAAGAAAAATCACAAGGTTGACTTTTGAGATTCATAAGTTTTAAATGATTTAGTTCGGGTTTCGAATTTTTTTAAAAACCCGTTTTTTATTTTATGAAATGTGCACCAGGTAAAGATGTCACTCTATTAACCTTTTGGATTCTAAAACTTTATTGCATCAACTGTTCAATAAAATGTTTTGTCTGCACCTATTCTAGATTCAGAATTTTAATTTTTCAAGCAATTCAATAATTAATAAAAAATTAAATGGCTAATTTTAAAACAATTTAAAACTATTGAATGATAGAAAACAAAGCTAAAGCTAAGTCAGCTAAGATTGTGACTATGATGATGAGGTAATTAAATAAAATACTATGAAAACAAATTGAAAATAAATGAAGAAAATTTAATGATTGAATTACTAATCAACAGGATTTGATTGATAAGTGATTTGAAATTAATAAAATTAGATGATTATAAAGTGTCTTAGACAATTTAATTGCAGCTTTATCTTTTGACGATGCTGCTCCTCAAATCATAGAACTAGTATTCAAAGAATGAAGCAATTTGTGATTGATAAAATTTCTGAAGATAATTAAATATTATCATCAATAATTTTTGAATTGAGAAAGAGCATAAATTATAAAGACTTAGTTCAAAAACGTTTTGCCAGTGAAATAAGTCAGCAATATTTAAATCAAATTAGTTTTAAAAAATGTACAAAAGCTTTCATGGTGAGTTGAAACAAAATGCTCAAAAGCAACACATGAAGCTTAACACAAAGCTTACACACTAAAAAGGAAGCTGAAACTAACTTTTCAAAAGGCTTACACACTCAGACTAAGCTAAAAAAACGTACAAAAAAAACAAGAAGCTTATAAAAATGGATAAAAACAGCTTCACACTAAGCTTTACAAATATACAAAACGTTATATGTGAAGCTTAAAAAGTGTACAAAAACTAAAATTATATACGATGAATATACATTCATTTATAAGAAAAGGTTATAGGCATGTAGATGTGCTATAAATGTCATTTATGATATCCTTAAACAAAATAGCATTTGACTGTAGAGAATTAATTTCTGCAGCTTCGCTTGAGTTAACCATATTCTTTGCAATTTTCTTTCTTTTAAGATGATTTTGTGTTTTCTGAAAAAATGAATTAAAGCATTATACACAAAAGCTTACACTTGAACCTCAATTTTTGCTTATTGTTGTAATATTAATGTGTTTTGCATTGAAAAAGATTTTGCACAAAAATAACTAAACATTTGATGCAGTTGAAAACTTCATAACATTATTTATTTATCAATTGCATTCTGGCCATAAAATATACATGAATAAATAAACTTATAAAAAGCCATTATAAATGCTATACTAAAGTGATTTCACCTTGTTATCATGATGATGTACTGTAAATACTTCATTTTCTTCTGATTTTTCATCATCCTATTAACATTATCATGAATTATGACTATTGAACATTCAATTGAGTTATTTTAAAGAAAGGTAAGTTCTACCTCACTGCAGGATTTAAAAATAAGAGATCTGATTTTTCTGATATGTTGTCATCCTTGATAAAATGAATATCATAAGAATTAAAAAAAAGTTTTTCTAAAGATAGCTTTTTGCCAAATATATCAAGTATCTCGATATCCTTTTTAACTTTTTTCACAATGGGGAAAATGTTAACTCAATATTAATAAAAAAAACCTAATCAATTTTACTAAAAAAAAAGTATTAATGTGATATCCAAAAATAGACTACTGACATTTATTCCAAGAATTAAATTATACAAATTAGAATAACAAATCTAAATAATCATACAAGCAAATTTTGCTTCACTTTTTTCTATTTTCTTCTTTTTGTCTATCATTAAAGAAGCTTCTCTCTTCTTTAGGTTTTTTTGAATAATTTCTTCAGAGAGTTCTGACTTATTTTCATCAATATCCAATTTTGTAATATGAATCATAAACTGAAAAATAAAAAATAGTTAATTCTGTGGTTATAATATATTTCCAATGCAAGATAAGACAAGATAGCTAAGCCCTGTTAACTATTAACTTAAACCACTAATTGACTATACTACTATACTATACATTATACTAATACTATTTACTAGTATACACAAAAATAATTGATGCAATAAAACAAATTGAAAATTAACTAATAATAAATTATATTTGATTGAATTTTTAAAACACTGACGAATCAATTCATTGAATAATAACGCGGAACCCTTAAAGTTATAACTATTACCCAGCCGGCAGCCGGGGCAATAAGCGGTAAAAGTGCTGTTGTCCCGTCGGTTTTGCCAAAACGATTTATTCCTCTATTAATTAATAAAGATGTATATATTTTCTAAAGATTTTAAACATATGTTTTGATTTTTTTTATAGATGTACATATATTCTAATGATTTTGTAATTTACTTTGATTTTTGTCAGTAGGTATTTTTTAAAGGTTTTTGGCAAATGTTTTGATTTTTATATAGATGTACATATATTCTAAAGATTTTTCACTTTGCTTTGATTTTTGCAAGTAGACATACGGGACTGCCGCCGGCACAGTAACAATTTTAACGATTGCAACCTGGACGAACCGCCGAGGCATTAGCTGGTACCGAACGTAATCACCAGATATCGTTCCCGATATTTTTTTTAAACATGTTGAAAAAGCCCCTTCAACCTGCTGGGGACCCACTTAAAAAAATAGAATATTTCACAATGTTGAATTTGCCAGTTATTTGACGATAGAAATAATATGTGATGAAAGTGAATATTTATTTTCTATTGAGATAAATAAATCATATAATTTGTTTTTAAAATTATTTGTATTGCTGCCGCGCACTGTTAATAGCCTTTTGTGCTATAATATAGTGCGCTCACTGTTAATAACGAATGCCTATTAGCAGTGCTTAACCGCTCACTGTCAATAGCCAATCGCGTTATTTTACAGTGCGCGCACTGTCAATAGATTCTACGTTTTTTAAATCACAGCTATTTATAACAATAAAACTTAAACAAAAATTACTCTATTGAACAACTGACCTTATAAAGTTTTCGAAACTTCAGCATCAAAACAAATCTACTTCGTTTAACAACCGAGAAAAACGCTATAATATGGCGAAATGCGCGGCCAAATGACTAGCCGAAAAGCATTATCGTTAATGATTTCGGTTGCTTATTTCAAAAAATTGCTGTTTCAAACAGTAATTTGATTAATTAATCGATTAGGTTTTATAAATTTATTAACATTAAAAAGAATAATTTATTTTACATTTACTATATCAAGTAAATATACAACTTGTAATAAAAAGAGTTTTAAAATCCACTGAATTGTTTACGAAGCCTAAAATCCAACGGTTCCTAAAATCCGATTTCGGTTCCTTTAATCCACTAAAACGGTGCAACAAGTCCATATAAATATAAACAAAAAATTTACAGAACTGGACTTCTTGAACCGCTACGGTTCGTAAAGTCCATTTTCGCGGTTTGGCAAATCCACTTTTATTATTATTATTATTATTATTATTATTATTATTATTATTATTATTATTATTATTATTATTATTATTATTATTATTATTATTATTATTATTATTATTATTATTATTATTATTATTATTATTATTATTATTATTATTATTATTATTATTATTATTATTATTATTATTATTATTATTATTATTAGACCAGATGATATTATTCTTGACGGAACTTTCTGTAGAACTCCATGCAGTATCTCTTACTCCGTTGGAGAAAAACAATTCAACACCAAAATACGCTGCTTCATATACAGCAAGTTTTCCAGTCGGGGTTGAAAAACGTACAGGTTCAGGTTCGGTGGGGGAAGAAACTGCTTAGCATCAAGTGTGCCATTCCAAACGACTCCAAACGATTGACACTGTTGCATGGGACGTGATCAATTTTCTTCGGAAGCAGACGACAAGAATGAACGGCCTTAAAGCGGAAGATGATAAACAAAGAAAGAAGCAATTTAATAATTGATATTAAAAAAACTAGCTGATTGAAAAACAAACTTTAATAACTTAATAAAAAAATATTTGATTTATTAATTACAAAAATGAAAGGTTTTCAATATGACGAACTTTTCTGTTTATTCAATGTTCAAATAGCAGTCCCACATCGGTGGCAAACAGACAAGTTGTTAAACAAATGCGCACCTGAGTGTAAGAAGTATTGAGGCTACGTACGGGTTTGTTTGCCGATGAGAATTTGTGGGAGTTTCGAAACTCAACTGAGTGTGGAGAAATATCGCTAATGCCATTCTTATGGCTTAAATTCCGATTTTTATCATCATCATCATCATCACCATCATAATGATCACTACTACCATCGCCACCGCCATCATCTTCATTAAAATCACCACCATCATCATCACCATCATCATCACCACCATCATCGCCATCACCACTATTATCATCATTACCACTACCATCATCACCACCATCGTCATCACCACCACCATCATCATCATCACCACCAACATCATCAACAACACTATCATCATCATCACCATCATCATCACCACTATCATCACCACCACCAACATCATCAACAACACTATCATCATCATCACCATCATCATCACCACTATCATCACCACCACCAACATCATCAACAACACTATCATCATCATCACCATCATCATCACCACTATCATCACCACCACCAACATCATCAACAACACTATCATCATCATCACCATCATCATCACCACTATCATCACCACCACCAACATCATCAACAACACTATCATCATCATCACCACCATAGCCATCATTATGATCATAGTCAAGCGACGATAAGAACTGAACGAGACTACACGCATGGTTGACCAGGGCTGACCTTATGACGAATCAAAACTTTTTCAAACCATTTAATCGATTAATTAATTAATTATTTCACGAAAAAGTAAATGAACGCTAGAATAAATTATTTTACAAATGAATGAACGAACGAACGAACGAACGAACGAACGAACGAACGAACGAACGAATGAATGAACGAATGAATGGCGGGCAGGTGGGTTGAAATGTTAAGCAGCGACGTGAAATCGTATAAGAGAGTCAGTTTTGTCGACTCGACTGCAGTTAGCGGTTGAGGGAAAAAATCACAGAGATACAGATAATTATAATCTAGATAAATACGAATAATAAAAATTAAATATAAACATAAGAAAAGTTAGACGTAGACGAAGTGAGAGAGATACAAAGATAAACTGAATAAAGCACAAATATAGAAACATAGAAAGCGAGTTAGTAACAGACGGAGATTGGAAAAGAGAGAAAAAATTATAAAAGCAGTTCATGTCAACCGGCGTTACAAGAAGAAAGTAAAAAAGTGAGGAAAAGTTTTCATGAACTCTTTCGTCATTATTTTAAGACTTTTTTCCTTAAAGTCCTTTTAAGTTAAAATATCAACTCAGAGGACCGGATTACAAAATTTAATTGAAATCTCTTCCAACATCTCCTCCAGGAGTCAACATCTGCAACAAACAACAAAAGGATGGAAATGTCCCACCGACAGTACGACACCGTTACAACCCGAGTAGTCTCGGTTGAGCTGAAGCGAAACTACGAACACTACAAGAGCTCGACAGCCTCGGTTCTTGGTGTTTTCCAGATCATCTTCGGGTTGTGGTCGATCGCCCTGGGGATCGCTCACGCCCTCACCCAAACCTTGTTTTTCGGTCAAGTGGGTTACGGAATATGGGGCGGAGCTATCGTGAGTTTGTTTTTTGTTTTTTAGTTAGCCGTTTGTTGCTGATTGGAATGTTTGTTTTGTGTAATTTACATTTGAACCAGATAAGTGGGGTTAGAGGGGTCAATGGAGTTGAATAATTATCAATACGCAAGCTTTATGTATAAAGGGCTTTCGTTATATATTCAACTCAATCAGGTTTAAGAATGTCTTAAGCAGAACTGCTACGAGTGCAGATGTAAAATTTTACTTAATTAATCGTCTCCTTTTGGAAATGTCAGGTGTTGTGTCTGCACCTTTAGTGTATGTACTAAACTGTGTACGATCGCCACACCTGTTGTTTGTATTGTGCACGTGTTTTTAAGAACAGGTCGGATAGAATGCTGTCGATAAAATATTGTTAAACTTTTAAAACAGAATATTATCAACAAATTGTTCATGAAATTTCCGCAGAATCCCACTCACCTGGACAAATAACCACACTGACACACACACACGCACACACACATATACACACACATACACACACGCGCATGCATACACAAACCGCTATTGGCCGGGAAAATAATAATCAGATTTCTCCCGCCAAACGCCATTTGGTTGGTTGAAATATAAGCCATCGCCGGTTGCCAGGGAGCACCTAACCCGTTGTCAGGGACGCCTGAGGTGAAAAAGAGAACTCGATCGATCGCTTTCCTTCTATACGGTCGATGTCAACCTTTTGTTTTGATGAGTCATAGTGTTGTAAAGGGATAAAAATTAAAAAATTTTGATTAGCATCATTGAAATCGTTAATAATTTTGCTTTGCTGCGACACGAAAGGAAAGAGCTGTATTAGGGTTTAATAAGAGACGCCGAGTGCTGATAATGATGATTTTGTTGCAGCAGCAACTGATGGTTATTACAGCAGGTGGTGCTGATAATGATGATGAGTGTTGAAGTTGTATTGTGTTGCTGATAAATGCTGATGTTGTTGAAGCAGCCGCGGGCGAGCGTTGGTGTTGTTGAAGTTGCATTGGGCTGCTGATAAGTGTTGATGTTGTTCAGGGATGTCAGTTGGAGAACAGGGGGCCCTGACGTAGTTTTGGGCCCCCAAAAGATTTAAATTGCGCCCGAAAAATAGGCTGTGAAGTGTTAAGTTGAAGCTTTAAAGGTTTGAGCCTTTTGAAACAGAGGACGGCCCCCTACACGCTAAAGTGGAGTGGGCTCCCAAAAATTTTGGAGCAAAAGTGAAGAGGGTTTGAAACATTTTTGGAAAGGTAGCTTTAACTACGTCTGTTCATCATGTTTTTTTGCGATTAAAAATGTAAAAAAAGTTTCGAAAATGTTTATTTTTTAGAAATCGGTGGTGGGCCCTGAGAACAAGCTGCCCCTTCTCATGGTTTTGCTGAGATGTCGTACCTAATGTAGTTGCAGCAGTTGCAAGCAAGTGTTGATGTTGTTGGAGCATCTGACGTGCAAAATACTTTTATTGTTTCAATCAACTTTATAAGAATGGGATCATGAGATCAACAAAGCAAATCAAAATATCCGTGACCAATTAGAGTTTTCGAGTAAATCAACTAAACAGCATGTAGTCAGTTCGCATCGAGTGCTATTTCCAATTTCGAACGCATAATTATCATTCATTATAATAATTTATTATCATTATAAAAAATTGTCTAAATAAATTCAAAGTTTCTAAATAAATTCAAAGTTTCTAAATAAATGGAAAGTTTCTAAATAAATGGAAAGTTTCTAAATAAATTGAATGTTTCTACATGAATTCTATTAATTAGTTCGTAAATTAATATCACTTCTATAAATCACTGTAATTTCACGGATAATAATTTTCTTAAAAATTGCAATGATACAGAAAATATAAAACAAAACATAAGAGAAGCATTCTGTTTTCAAAACATGATGATCATAATAAGTAGTATACATATGTACCATTAACCATCTCTATATTTTTACGGCCTGTGTAAAATGATTATACTAGCATATATTATCACACTGTTTCTCAGTTTTAACTCAGTCGCAACCATCTTTTTCAAAACTTTTTGGATTTTATAAATTTAATAAGAGCAGAAACGTCAATTCACGGGGGCGATTTTTGAGTGGCCCCCTGTCGTAGTTTTGGGCTTCCAAAAAATAGAAATGGGACCTCATAAATGACCTTTATTATAAAAGTTTAATTTAACTTAAGAATTCATGAATTTATATTATTATTTTATAATAAAACATTTGAATGAAATGAAAACTGATAAAAATAATAATTAATGTCTTATATCTGACAGTACATCATAGCTGGTGCTCTTGGAATAGCTTCGTATAAGAAAAGCCCAAATATGGTACGTTTTATTTGTGTTAATAAATTTATCTTCAAAACGCATTTCACACCAGGAAACATTAAAATGTTAAATTCGAATATGAAAGTCTTGTCCTCGCCTTGAGATTCGAATGTCTTGGTCTCGGTTTGGAGACTCGCCCTATAAAGCTTTGAGACAAAAGAAAAACGACCGAGGCAAGCAAAATTATCTTCCCTCTTTTATTATCAAAAATCTAAAACCCCATCAGGGGCTATATTTGAGAAACTGAGCCATCAAAACGGTTTTTTCCCGCTGTTAAGCTTTAATTTAGTTAGTTGTACCTTTAAGATTCGAAAATGTATGAAAGATTTGCTCTACCCGAACTGCACTTCGACACCAGCAAGTTATTATGAAGTAAGGAATGAACGAGACAGCAATCTATTATTTAGAGAAAAAAAACTTGAATTGTACACAGTTGAAGTGATTAAAATATTTCTCTGGACAAAAACAGAACTGATTTCATTGTGCCCCCTTATCCTAATATACCGATCCTAATATACAGTACAGCAGATACGTCACATGTACATTTAAAATAAGATGAAATATGGTCAAACATGAAGTTTGTGTAATTATTTCCACTAATTTGCTAAATTTAATTAAGTGAGTGAAGTGAGTGAGGTATCAAGATTAACGCTGTAGACTTTCACTCGCAAAAAAACTTTTATTTTTTGCCGCGCCCCCTGTGGAGCTTTTTGTCAAAAAATTGCATTAATTAATTTCTGCAGAATTGCTCAGGTAGTTACTACCACAAAGCACAATTTAGTTATGTTTGTACTAAAAAGTGAATAAAATAATTAAATTCAAGTTGGCTTTACTGGTCTACAAAACACAAAACAATCAGGCCCCAAGCTATCTGTCTTCATCAATAAACAAGAGATCTTCATCATAGACTTTACTCCATTTACCAAAGACCAGAATGAAAACAGCTGGTGACCGCATGTTTGCCGTTACTGCCGGTCTCAGACTCTGGAACGAGCTTCCGACCTTCATCACCCCGGCTCAGCAACTGTCGAAGAATTTGGAAAGAGTTTAAAGACGCTTCTGTTTGCGGCCTAGAAGTCAACACTGACATTATGCCACGTAAAAAAATTATCAAATAAATAAATTCCACTTCTCCCCTTTTTCCGAGTAAGCAGTTGATGAAGAAGAGTGGCTGAATGAGTTATATATAACAAAACAGCAAGCTGGTTGTAAATAATAAATTCTGTAAACTTTTTCAACATGTTTTGTACAATTGCTGATTTTCAATAAGCTTTAGTTATGCCAGCCATCAAATCTTAACTAACGAGCCCGTTCTGTAGCAGAGTACTTCAATAAAAAAGGTACCAGAGCAGTTGAACTGTTGGCAAAGCCTTATCAGGAAAATTGTAACTGACTCTGACTTTAGGTTCAATTCATGTATAAAATAGATTTGAAATGAAAAAGTTTATTTGGCAGATCGTGGCTCACATGACCTTCTCTATAATCGCAGCAGTGCTTGCCTTACTCCAGCTGTGCCTCGGTGCCGCTTCAGCCTACGCAGATCGTCTTTTCTACACCACCGGGGTTATTACCCCTGGAATTCTTCCAAAGGTTAGGTGATTTTTAGCGGTTTAAATTTACTTTACCACCAAATTACGATTCCAGTTATTATAGTTGGCAGTTAGTTCCTAAACGGGGGGGGGGGGTTATGTGAAGAACATGATGACAAGGACGAGAGGTGTTTCCCTTTAATTTTATGGACTTGCTCATTTTTTTTTATTAATTTGTGTTTTTGTCAATATAAATAAGTTTTGTAAATTGAAAATTAAATTCACACCAAACTCTCGATTCCAAACTGCCGAAAAATATCATGAAAAAAGGTGCTCATAGTCGGGATTAAAAATAGAAATATGAAACTATAATAATCAGAGCATTTTAATCAACAATTGCTTTAACTTTAATTTTAAATAAACTTGTAAAATAAATTTAAAACTAACAAAATTTTAACGATTAGAATTTTTTGTTCTTCCATTAAACTCATCAGGATGGACCCCCCTATGCGGGCACCAT